>OY744612.1:19485056-19572556 GCA_963556255.1 Allolobophora icterica | reverse complement strand
TGTCTGTGTGTGATGTGTGTGTGTGTGTGTGTGTGTGAGAGAGAGAGAGAGACAGACAGACAGAAGAGAGAGAGAAAGAGAGCAAGAAAGAAAGAACGAGAGAGCGACAGAGAGAGAGACAGACAGAGAGAAAGAAAGAGAGAGAGAGAGAGAGAGAGAGAGAGAGAGAGAGAGAGAGAGAGAGAGAGAGAGAGAGAGAGAGAGAGAGAGAGAGAGAGAGAGAGAGAGAGACAGAGACAGAGACAGAGACAGAGACAGAGACAGAGACAGAGACAGAGACAGAGACAGAGACAGAGACAGAGACAGAGACAGAGACAGAGACAGAGACAGAGACAGAGACAGAGACAGAGACAGAGAGAGATAGATAGAAAGTCAGTGAGTGAGTGAGTATATATGTGTGTGCGTGAAATGTATAGGCTGACAATATCTTTGATAATTGATGAAAATGTATCTTGGGTAATCTTGGCCTTCTGACCTGTCATTCCTAATTAGCCTTAATACCGAAACATCAAAGAAGTATACTGAGACTGCTGACCGTTAATTCTTAATTATCAGTTTATGGCATCGAACGGTCATCCTTTTATTGCTTCGGAAACTCGATCTCTCCTTGTATACGTTTATGCAACGAATGCCAATCAATGGTTTTGATTTCCGTTTTACTGCCACTGAAATTTCAGACCTCTTACGATGGGTTGCAGTCTTTGCTTACCGGGGTTAGTGTGTTATTCTAAGTCTCGGTGGTCTGCTCTGTGAAACGGAGTGCTCTCGATGTAGCGGGTTCTCGCCGTTTCAACGTACCCTGGGCAAGTTGTTAACGCAGGATCGCCTCAGATTTATGGACCTCGTGCGTGAAGAAGAAGAGCAGTCCCTTAAGCTAGCCCTGAGTCAGCCATTGGTATGAAGTGTAGCGATTTCATTTTTTAGTGTCGGCATTTGAGGGCGTGTGGCCAGTCCTCTTCCACACCATTTCATCTTCCCACCGACAGTTTTCGGTCAGTGTACTCGTTATAGCTGAGTTGGATAGGGAGCAAAGATGCAGCAAATTTCTGCTCTGGCGGGGTTTGAACCCTGACCTCTCGATTGACCCAGCACGCTAGCCACTACATTATCAAGCACCCCGCAATAAAAAAGTAAGCGAATAAAGAAAAGGTAAGGTGTGTGGTCTTTATTCTCTGCCGGTTTGATCATAGTGTGATTTGTTATTAACTGTTATTGTAATTAGCACGGGAGTAAACTTGTCCAAAATATTGGGGGGGGGGCTATTTGGTTATTCATTCTACACACTTGTTGCATTGAGTGTACAGTCCATCTCAATTATTGGGGGGGGGTGGCACGTGCCCCGGCTGTCCCCCCCCCCGAGTCTACGCCTATGGTAATTAGTGACTTCTTTGGCATTAATCGATGGTACAGCAAGACCGATTCGTAATCAAATCAGTATCCACGGTGGATTGTGGATGCAACTTGAAAAGGTCAATCTTAAGTTGAGAACATTCCTTCTAACGACTGAACAGAATGAAAAGGTATACAGGAAGAGACTTCCAAAACATAGGTCCAGCAACAGAGAACGCTCGTTCACCAAGAACAGTCCTTGTTTTAGGTATGGCCAGAGAAAGACAAGTATGGTTGAATGTATGCATAGATGAAAGGGGTCAGACTAAGTCCCATTGAAGAGAGATATTCTCATACATTTCACTCCTGTCCATAAGACTAGTCTACCCACTTCTGGTTCAGATTATAACTTACCCGTGCATTTTCGCCATACATTCAACTTTGAGGCTAACCACAATCTCACCCTGAGCCGAGGGCAAATCCATTGGGGCCAAACCCGCTGTGCACGTATAGTTTTTGAAATGTAAACCTTTCTCTGTCTCCATCTTTTCTGTCTCTCCCACTTGCTGTGTTTCTTTCCATCTCTCTATCTATCTGTCCCTCTCTCTGCCTCCCTCCCTCCTTCTCTCTGCCTCTATCTCACATCTCTCTGTCTCTGCCTCTCTGTCTGCCTCAGTCTGTCTCTGTCTATCTCAGTCTGTCTCTGTCTGTCTCTGTCTCTCTGTCACCGTGTCTCTGTCTGTCTCTGTCTGTCTCTGTCTGTCTCTGTCTGTCTCTGTCTCTGTCTCTGTCTCTGTCTCTGTCTCTGTCTCTGTCTCTGTCTCTGTATGTCTGTCTCTGTCTGTCTGTCTGTCTGTCTGTCTGTCTGTCTGTCTGTCTGTCTCTCTCTCTCTCTTTCTACCTCGTTCTCATAGCACCTCCCGATCAAACACACGGCCGCATGTAACACGCGTCTAAATAAGTAAACATTTTGAGAGGCATATACCATTGATGCTCGCATAGGAACACATACATAAACAGTTAAACACACACACAATATGCGTGTGTATATGTATATGCTTACATAGATATATAAATAGACATGTTTATATACATTAGAAATGAGAAACTTTGTCGGTATGTCGGTGTTTTATGCACAGCATGCGGTTTGTTTATATCTTCCGCATATTTTCTGTCCAATTATTTGTTCAAAGGCCTTTATAAGACATCCTAATTATGGCAGACAAGACACGGCCGTGCGGTGCTACCCTCGCTAAGAAAACACCCTCAGCCGCCCCTCTATTAACTGATCCATTATGATCATATCATATGCTCTTGTTAATATACAACAGACATTCAGGGACCGCATATATTTGAAAAATAAAACACCTACATATAATTTCTGTACATATATAACTATGCATAATTATGTAGATGAATTCTGTATAATAATATATATTAAAATTTATACACACATTTATCTACACAATATTATGTATGTATGCAGGTATATTATGGACATATATATATAATTATATATATATACATTTATGCACATCCAGATGATGATGATGATCTCATTATGTATCACTAAATACTCCTTTTGAAACTATGTATATACCTACATACCAATGTATATATATGTACATTGGTATGTAGGTATATACATATAGGTATGTTGGTATATATATGCAAGTGTGCATGTATGTAATATACGTGTATTGTGTAATGTATATGGGGACGTGTGAATATGATTGCGAAATGTTGTCCTGAGAAGAGGGCTGATGATGAGGGTGCGATGCGAGATGAAAGGATGCGACGGAGGCTGAGGATTATCTCTATCAGGTTCTAATTGAAGGCGAGCGGTTTATCCCCGCGGGGGAGAGGGAGGGGCGTCTGCGGCTAATTAGGCAAAGGGAGAGGGAACGGGAAAGGAAGGGGGATTGTTGGAGGGAGAATGACTAGGGCCGCAGGTGGTTTCTGGTTACCGAATTCCACACCTCTGAAGCAGCGTGGCCTTAGTCATGCTCGCACACAGATTGTCTGGTGTAAAGGCTCCGTCATCACGATTCGTAAAACGCAATAGAATCCAATCTGGGTTTAATTTGTCTTGTCTCGAATCTAGTCTAGACAAACTGTTCGAGGTTCTAGTCACCGACAAGAATAGTCTGATCTAATCCAATCCAGTTTAATCTGGTTTTCTGTTGTGTTGTCAAGACGATTTTCTAGCTGAGTATTGACAAGAATATTTAATCAAATCTTATCTTCTCTAATCTAATTTGGCCTACACTAATCTAATCTAATATAATCTAATTAAATCTACCCTAGCCTGGTCTTTATACGGATCGGTTCTAGTGTGTTCGTTTCATCTGATGAAACTTAATTTAATTTAATAAAAATTCGTTGCAGTTAACCCTGATAAACATCTACAGAACCACATCTTAACACAACTGACCACCAATCGATGATCGTTTCGAAACTGCAACGGAACTATAGTGGAACTGTAGTGGAACTTTAGTGGAGCCATAATGGAACTTTAGTGGAACTATAGTGGAACTATAGTCGAACTGTAGTGGAACCGTAGTGGAAATACAGTGGAACTAATAGTGGAACTGTAGTGGAACCGTAGTGGAACCGTAGTGGAACTGTTGTGGAACTGTTGTGGAACTGTAGTGGAACTATTGTGGAACTATTGTGGAACTATATTGGAACTATAGTTCCACTATAGTTCTCTTCTTAATATCGTTCAACATCTTCACTCTCACCGTTTCAATAAGACGCATTTAGCTACGGGGCACGGGGTCTACACAGAAATGCTATCACATAATTGACGTCTACGTATAGTTAGTCACAGTGTGTCTGATATTTTAGCACATCATTATTTTGCTAATCGCCGTGGCCCCAACTAAGCCTCTCATGATGCTAATTATGGGTCGGAGTCGACAGCGATAATGAGGGTGAAGTCTATTGAATCTCTTGGATATCAGTAGACTGTATACACGAGTGAAGACAAGCGAGAAAACGTCGGCTGTTTTTGGCTTTGCTGTTAGTCGCCTTTCAGTTAAGCACGCCGTTTGCAAGCACCTCTCAAGTGTGTGTTTGAAAGGTGTTATAAGAATATTTTTTTACATTACATCATCGTATTTGTCACCTGCGAGTCTGTGGTATGATCCCTCAGCACAGCCTGATCCGTCTCTGTATATGGATGCATCGGCGGTTATTGAAAGTTCTCTTCTCTTGTCTTGACTTTCTAGTTATTTATTTATTTCGGATATTTCTATAGCGCCTCTCGAAGTCAACTACTACTCAGAGGCGCTCCCGACTACAGCATTGGTATACTACTATACTGTGCCGGAATTTTCACGCCGAAGCGCCACGAGCAATTGCGAGTGAAGGACTTGCCCAAGGTCCGTACGCAGCGGCTAGAGTGGGATTTGAACCTGCAACCCTTCGGTCACAAGGCGCCGAACTTACCGCTGAGCCACTCACGCTCTTCCCATTTTGCTCTGCTCTATACCCTACCCTATTCTATAGTCTAAACCATACCCTACTCTTGTCTGCTCTACCCTACTCTAGTCTAATCAACTCTACCCAACTCTACCCTACTCTAGTCTATCCTGCTCTACCTTACTCTAATCCACCCTACCTTGCTCCGCTCTGCTCTATCTTCTTAGTTTCTATTCCGTCAGGCCGGGGCCGACGATGAGTCCTCAACTTGACGTCTCCAGGTTCCTCTGTTCCTGATTTTTTTCTATTGCCTCTCTCATATTCAGGTTCATCTTCTCTAGATCCTCTCGTATGTTATCCATCCATGTTTTTTGCTCTCTTCCTCGACTTCTGGTTCCCTCCACGTATCCGTGCAGTGCCGCAGTTGGGAGTCTGTTGTTGTCCATTCTCATCACATGTCCCATGCAGCCACGACAGTCTTTCCTTCCTGATTTTGTCAATGACCGTTTCTTTTTGTCCCAACTTTCTTCTAGTCACCTCATTTCTAATCCTATCTCTTCTGCTTCTGCCTTTTATTCTTCTCAGCCAGTTCATTTCTGCCACCAAAAATCTTCTCTCGTCCTCCTTTCGCATACACCAGCATTCTGAGCCATGGATATAGCAGCACTGGGATGACGAAGGTCTCGTATAATCTCATCTTGGTTCTCGTTGATATTCCCTTGTCCCTCCAGATCCTGTTTAGTTTACCGAACACAGGCTCTGCTCTATACCCTACTCTATATAGTCTAATTTACTCTACCCTGCTCCGCTCTGCTCTACCCTACTCTAGTCTAACCTGCTCTACCCTTCTCCACTCTGCTTTACTCTAAGCTGCTCTGCTGTACTCTGCTCTATTCTTTAATTTATTTTCGCTCCCTTTCTATATCCATGGGCTCGTCGCACGATGGTATGGATCGCATGTCTCACAGTGGCGTAAGTTTGTCTGGTGACGGTGGTGTCCGGTCACCACCACAGTCACCACCACATTGTGGCCCTGTAATGAAATATTCCTTTGCGACATGACAGCGTTATTGTTGTTTGAAGCAAGTTCAAACAATGACAATTAACGAACGAATGGGATTGATCAACAGTCAAAAGCACTTTATGAGAGCAAAGTTACGCCCTTGACGTCTCAGTTCCTCTTTCCACTCGTTTCGATCCTGTGTGTCACCAGGATCAGACTTTGCACATCCAGTTTGCATCAGTATCTAACATCATCATGGGGCGGTGGTGTACCGGTATGTTCCGTGCCTTGTTACCCGAGTGTCGCAGGTTCGAATCTACCTCAAGTCACTGCGTATATAGCGACCCTGCAGCGGCATCGATGTTCTGTTGTATGGTCGTGCGTATAATTCTGAAGTTTTCCAGGAGGGCAATATCAAAATACAGTTGCTTTGTATTGTACTGTATCATCAAGTATTCCCTGCTTGGTCTAGCTATCTGTGCTTCGATTATTCCGACCACGACCTGTTTAATCAATCTGGTATTGTCCATCGTATACAGATATGTATTTTCAAAGATACTGACTTTCCTTTCCATTATTTGTTGTATGATGCTTACTTTCTATTTTTCTGTGTTCGGTTCCAACTTAACATTGTGTATTCTATATATTAAATTGTACTCTGTTGTACTCTATTTGATTCTATTCTATTTCTGTTTGCTCTGCTTCATATATACTCTTTCTGTTATATTCTAACTACTCCGTACACTGCTCTAAATATCCTACTGCATTCATCTCGTTCAATTGCACTACAATCTACTCAACTCCAGTCTTCAATCTTCTACTCTACTCATTCTACCGATCCAATCCACTGCAGGGATGCACTATTTTTTATACTCGCGAATTGTCATTTCATCGTCTGCCTTTAAGTTCTTCTTCTTTTTATTCTTCTTCTTCATCATCATCTTCTTCTTCATCATCTTCTCCTTCTTCTTCCGTACTCGATCTGAATCGATCCGTCTTTTCATCTTCCCCTCCATCTCTCTTTCCTCTTTCCGTTCACATCAAAGACAGAAGTCTGTAACTGTGATGGACACTTGCGCGCACTGATTACCAGATGTCTCTTTCTGTGTCTGTCTGCCCGACTGTTTGATTCTGTGTCTGTTTCTGCGTCCATCTGTCTGCCTCTCTGTTTGTCTGTATGTCTGTCTGTCTCTCGGTCAGCCCATTTCAAATGGCGCAACATTGAATATTGTAACAAATGATAAAATTATAGACCCGATTAATCATGGATATCTCTGTATGTATACCACTGATGTATTAGAGGCGGAATGTTTAATTGACATGCAGCTCTCATGTCTTAAATGAAGGATAGGGCAGTGTACATGAGTTCAGAAAGTCAATGGCCGTTATATATGATTGTTTAAAAAGACATTGTGTGCTTTTATTAAAATAACATCATCATCATCGTCGTCATCATCATCATCATCATCATCATTATCATCATCATTATCATCATCATCATCATCATCATCATCATCATCATCATCATCATCATCATCATCATCATCATCATCATCATCATCATCATCATCATCATCACCACCACCACCACCACCACCACCACCACCACCACCATCATCATCACCATCACCATCATCATCATCATCATCATCATCACCACCACCACCACCACCACCATCACCATCACCATCATCATCATCATCATCATCATCATCATCATCATCATCATCATCAGTTCCTGATGCCAGCCATTTGGCGGCGATGGGTACGAATAAATTATCTCCATTGTCCTCGGTCATTTTTCAAGTCTATTGGCCACATAAGATCACTTGGACTAACACCAAGGGGGCAGTAGAATTGACAATTAAAGTAACATGCTTGCACTAAAACGCAATTACACAATCGCGTAATCAATTAGTCACGTAATCACGTTAACGATATCAATGTGGAAACTGCTTTGTGATCATCTAATATTGACGCCAGATGGTTAATGTGTGGTACTTACAGACTTACAGTGGAGGGCAAAGCTGGAGTATTTACAATGGGTGCCAAGATAAACGAACGCTTGTTGAAACCGGAGTGCGGAGGGGGAGTTGGGGAGAAATAGGAGTAGGAGCGGGACGTTAAAGAGTGAGTTTGAAGGGTTATGAGACAGGAAGGGCTAAGAACGATGCAGAGGAATAGAGGAGGAGGAGGAGGAGGAGGAGAGTCACTGAGAGTAAAGAGAGGGGGTTATAGGCGGAGGATGAGAGGCAGAAGAGAGGAGAGGCAAGGAAAGAGATAGGGGTAGGAAAGATAGATAATAAAGGAGAAAAAAGTGAGAGATGAGAGTGATAGAGTGGAGCAGAAGGAGAGAGGGAGGAAGGGAGAGAGATAGAGAGAGGGAGAGACAGATGCGAAGAGATGCGGATAGAGACACAGAGAGGCAGAGAAAGACACAGAGACATAGAGAATGGAAATACAGACACAAAGAGATACGGATGGAGACAGAGAGACAGAGGGTGAGAGACAGAGGGTGAGAGACAGAGGGTGAGAGACAGAGGGTGAGAGGGAAAAGAGAAAGTGAGCGAGAGAAAAAGTAGGAGATGGGGGAAGGAGTGTAAAGGAAGTTGGAGAGTCAGTGGGAGACAGAATGAGAGGGAAAGAGTCGGCACGAGAATAGGTGGAAGAGACAGTTACACCGAGAGAGAGAGAGAGAGCGACCACAGGGGGTGGAGATGGGCGTTTGAGAGGAGCAGAATCCATCGACCCCCGCGGCGATTTGTCCCTATCTCTCTGCTCGTCGACGGTGTTTATTTGATGGAATGTTCTCGATATCTTGGCACAGATCGTTCTCTGTTGGCCCAGCGGCATCCTCCGCTAGACACAAAACCCTTTGTGTATTTAGACCTTCTGACGTAGTAGAAGTAGGCCGATCTTTAGGCCGAGCAGCCTAAATCCAAGGCACAGCAGACGATGAAGCATCGACATATTATCTTCATCTAGAATCAGTACGTCAGCATATGAAAATTTACATAGAGCATTTTTAGCCTCTCACTGAACGAGTTACCTGACTGAAGTGAGCTGGCTGACTGGTGAAACGAACAAAATAATTAATGTGGCCGGGATTACACCGACGAATAGTGTCTGCATACAACAGATGTTAAGTCCATCGACTCTATACTTGGAGACATAGAATTTGTCTGATAATTATAATTACTGGACAATCGTTGTGCCTATATTCAGCCAATGCTGCACTTTCCACATTACTGAATCTCGGTCTAGCAGGTCCGTACACGGGAACCTTAAATGTCGTGGCACGTATACTCACACCGGCAGCGGTGGTGAAGGGTCTCACCTGATCAATTCTTTGAAAACTGAACAGGGTCGAGGCCATACGATCGCTAGAGAAAACGCGTATGCCTTTAAATTTATATTTAATCAAAAGCCTCCAGATATATGGGCAACGCACAATGATCGTGGCCCTAATGCCAGCAATTTGTTTCCATCCACAATGGCTCCAGGACTTTGAACCGAACCGACGTCAGGGGCCATCCATATGTTACGTAATATATGGATGGCCCCTTAGCTGTCCACGAATTTCGCTGTGAAGAACCTGGTTCGTATACGACTGAACTTTTTGAGCGCTCAAGAAATCCGATTAAGATTGTGATTAACATTACGATTACAGACAATGAAGGATGACAATGTCTTGTTTCGATTGTCTGCAGGTTCAAGAGCAGCAAAAACGATCACGTGATCCAGGTCAAACCGTACGATGACCTGGACTTTGTTTGTCCATACCACCCTCGTCACGAAAGCGCCGAGGCCGAGAGAGAAGAGGCGGAAGAGGAAGTGGACGACGCGGAGGGATACTACACCGTCTATATGGTAAGGAAAACACCGTGGCTCACGTGGTAAAAACCGATTTCCGTGGTGAAACAAAGTGCAGCATTAACACGTAGTTGAGCTAGATCGTCAAATTTAAATCAGCCTAGTTTAAATCCCATCCTAACTAACTTTTCCCATCCGACCCCATTTAAGACTCTGTACCCAAACCTTTATTTTAGCTTCATTTACCTTAAAGTAACTTTTAGTTAACTTACAAGCTAACATTAAGTAAGCCTATTCCTCTTGACGCAACTAATCCTACTAAACCAACAGGTGTTTAACTTAATATGCCTCTACTTTACTCCATCTTTGTTATGTTTGCTTTGTAGTTCCTTGTTAACCATATACCCTACTTTAGCTTCTAATAACTTACCTTACATACTTCAAGTTATTTACCTTATCTTATTCATCCTTTCATTACAATGCATTGACATAATTCCTACTTCACCTCCACTTTCTTACTTTGGCTAACCCTATATACTTACATGTAACCTTACCCAGCCTTACCATACCAGGATTACCATACCTTACGTTACCATAACTTGCCCTACGTTAGTTTACCTATTTGTTTTTTTTTATCTTACTTTGATACACGATAGCCAATTGTGGAACACCGTAGTTCATTTTTGTTAGGGCGCTCGCCTTGTTACGCCGAGAGTACGGGTTCTCCCCTGAGATGGTTACTTTGTAGGAACCTTGAGCAAGTCCTTCCTCAGTACGTTATTTCTTTCTATAACGTACATACGGCATGCGTGCGTTGTTATGCCGTTCGTTGGCGAACGTTGACATCATTTCATGACGAAAATAAAATACATAACATTATGCACAACAAAAGTCAAGAAAATCCAACAAGACTAGCTATACTATAGTACATATATCTCTAGTTCTAGGCTCTAGCTATTATAGCTAGCCTGTCATTGTCAGCCAGTCACATAGTCAAGTCATAATGATTTAATTCACTCGTGCATCACTCATCTGTTCAGTATCGGACTCGGAGTCACTGGAATCACTGCTACTATCAGCGCAACTATACACTCATCATTCCATTCAACAGCTGTCTCGTGATAATTTATAACATCATTTATTTTGTCCAAAAGACGATCATTTGCATTGATGTACACCATTTTGTTAATTATCTTGGTCTTCAGTTAGTGCCATGGCGTCGTTTATTTTGCAGAAAACCAAACAAACTCCAATTACGTTCAGCAATTACATTTTTAACGTACGCGTGCGGTACGCGTCCCTTATTTTTGTTCGATAACGTACGTACGGTACGCGTGCGTTATTCTTTTCGATAACGTACGTACGGTACGCGTACTTTATTCTTTTCTATAACGTACGTACGGTACGTGTACGCTGTTCCGGTAAGTGACGTACGGTCGCACTTTGCATAATACTTAACCTACATTATTTTACTTATATGTTGCGCAGGTGTCGAAAGTGGAATACGACGACTGTAACATCTATTCGGAGAGTCAGGTGGTGATGATGCTCAACTGCAGCAACCCAAGGCATCGCAAGAGATTCACCATCCTCTTCGAACCTTTTCCGTCCATACCTAACGTTCCAGAGTACCAGCCCGGTTCCACGTACTACTTCCTCTGTACGTTGCATCGAAATTACGTTACCACGTTACCCTTACTACTGTAACTTAACTTGCTGATAATGTTGCATCGATGTAGCTCCACTATCTATGGTGTGGAGATGTTAATCACATTTTCCAGAACCTTAACATGTACATGTGATGCAATAGAGACTTTTTACTTAGAAGATGTGATGTTAATGTCATCGCATTGTATTTGTCAAATAATATAGTGCCGCTTCAAAATAAATTGCTCAACGCTGCGTTTGATGCAAATGAGATGCAACTGAGATGTAAATGCGATGATTTAAATTTGATGCAAACACGGTGCACATGCAGTGTAAATTGTAGGCTGAAAACCACCTTGCCCATTGGTAAACTGGTCAGGTTGTGAGTGCTACTAAATTGCCTCCATAGCTAGTGCTATATAAATGTCCGTATACATTACATCACATCACACTAGACCTACATTACGATGAACTGTAATGCATCTGGACTGTGTTGTATTTGGCTGCAATGTAACATATACGGCTAATATAATTGCAACATGAACATCGCATTATCGTGCAATGTCGGAGGTCTGTTTGTCATTTGGTTACTATAGCAACGTCGACGGGAGTCAGAGGTGGCCTTGGCAACCTGTATCAAGGCGCCTGCAGTCATCACAACATGAAAGTCACCATCCGCATCTGCTGCGATCACAGCGGTCAGTTTCAGAAGCTAATCGCGTCAATCTGACGGCTTCTCACCTCTGCTTGAATTTTAGTGCCTGTCGCATTGGTGTCTCCTACTGGCAGACATTTTTCAGAGGATAGCCACATTAATGTTTCTTTTTATATAAGCACAACACTAATGTCTCCTTTTGCGAGATATTACTTTAAACAGTGCAGACACATTAATGTCTTACATAGAGATATTACTTTTAAGAGTGTAGCCACAAAAGTGTCTCCTTTTGTCAGACATTACTGATGAATTGTGTGCGTCCGAAGTACAATTTCTCGTTCTTCCACCTAATTGAATTGAATTTCGTCCATTGCGCTGCCATTCCTCGCTTCCGGACACTTCCTTTTCCGCCCTTACTGTGTCAAACCGAAGCGTCATCGATCAACCGTTGAGACCTGGAATAAGTCGCTAATACCTCCTCCACCCACTTTCACCCTCCACCCCATCAATCGGGTCACCCATTTCGATGCCAAAGTGATTTCGCGCTTTCTCTGTGTCTCCCACCCTGTATTTGTTTTCCTTTGTTTCTGTTTCTGTCTTTGTATCGCTTTGTCTGCCTTTCTGTGACTGACTCGATGCACGATCTCTGTCTCCTTTTCGCTGATTGTATACCTGTCTGTTTCTGTATATTTATATTTGTTTTTGTTTGTATCTGTCTGTCTGTCTGTCTGTCTGTGTCTGTCTCTGTTTCACCTTCCCTCCCTTCCTACCTCCATCCAGCCCTCTCGCTCTCTTTCTCTCTTTCTCTTTCTTCTGTCTCTGTCTCTCTGTTCTGTTTCTGTCTGTTTCTGGCTCTGTTTCTCTCTCGCTCTCTTGCTCTTTCCTTCTCTCTCTCTTTCTCTCTCTCGCTCTCTTTCTCTCTCTGTCTGTCTCTGTGTCTCTATCTGTCTCTGTGTCTGTCTCTGAGTCTGTCTCTGTGTCTTTCTGTCTGTCTATTTCTTGTTCTGCTTTAGCTTTACCTTCTTACTGTTTCTGTCCAAGCCACCGTTTCTCCAAATCTTTCTTTGTCCCTCTACGTTTCTGTCCATATGTCTCTGTCTCCGTACATTAGTCTCCATCTGTGCCTGGGTCAATTCATCTGTTCCTGTGTCACTGCATCTATTCGTCTTTCAGAATCTATACATTTCTTTTTTTTACAAAAATCTTAACATGGTACCCGTGGTGACCCGTGGGACATTTTCCGGTTGCTAAGGGCAAGAACAGCATGTCACTAATTCACTTGCATTTAGCGGAGTGGATTTCCAACGCCTGTTGACCTAAAACTGAAAGAGTGCATCGAAACTCTATTGAAACTGAAATGAACATCTTTTGCGATATTTTTTCTCGAAAACCCCCATGTAATTACATATCAAGTCTACGCTTCAAGGTTATTCTTAGAGTATGTTTACAGGATTATATTGAATTTAACTTCATCGAATGTATAGCTAAAAGGTCTTACTGTAATATACAGAAGAGCCTAACAGTTTTGTGGATTTTTCAGTAATTAAACAACACTGTCCGCAAGCATACAACACTAAATGTGCAAACTGTTTGCAGATATATACCAACGTTCTAACTACACTATAGTATCTGCTGTTGTTAGAAGTTACTTTGAGTGCAATGTAACATTAAAATGTAGGCCTACTACAAATCTTCAGCATTTCTCAGCGCCAGGCAATAGTTGCCTTGGAGATAGGCCTACATAATTAAATTTTATGTTTATTTAATGTCAGGCCTTCTATAGCGCCACTGTCGTAGTGGTCATACCATTCAGTTCTGTTGAGCACTATCGTAGGTTTAACTGGTATTTATAGAGCGCCAATATTTCAAACATTATTTTTACATCTCAACACTGCATAGTTGTATCGCCACCTGTCTAATGAAACTGTGATATGCGCAGCCATAATATCGCCCTCTGACGAATGAATTGTTATTCTTGGCCTAAAATTGTCGGGGGTACCAGGATTTGGACCCTGGATGCATCGACGAAGAGCTGTTGCTGGTACGGACTGGCATATTATGCATTCAACCGTGTATAATTACTTTTTATCTTTCCCAAGGTTGGACTTGTCCGCCTGGAGTAAGAGAAAAGAAATTAAGAATTACCCGAATTCTAGTTCACCACAAAGTTCAAACTATCCGTTAGGATTTAAACAACAGCCTAGAGTCGGAACAAATAAATTATCTGAAACAATTGACGTATGTTGAAATAATCCATTAACATTTTAAAGCATTAGTCGTACTCAACGGAGTCTGTAAATATATTAAACTGTAATACTGAAAAAATCACATAACACTTTTGCCTTCTTGAATTATGTGTTGTGTTTTCCTTTTAGCTGCAAAACATACGAACGCCATTTTACCGGATATGACGTCAGTACACCAGAGGAAAATCGGTCACCATCAACGCACCATAGCCGTGGATATGCCGAATCACAGACGCTCTAGGTTACATGGAAGCGCGGATGAACACAATGGCAAGCATCGAACAGGTCAGTAAAGCGTTTTTACTAAATACTAATACATATATTTTCAATTCGAATTAAATTAGGCCTAATTCAGTTATTACAATCGAATAATTTTATTACTGAACTACTTATGATTATTGCCATAGCCTAAGTCATATCATACCATAATTATCATACCATATTGCACTCTTCGAAATATCACGAATTAGCCTAATTCGAAAGAATCGGAGATCTGAATTAATTAGTGTTAGTAGGCCTACTTAGTTCGCTGACCAAACGAGCCGTGAAATCCAATCTAATTAGGATTTAAATTATAACGTCATTTAGTTTAACAACTATTGAAACTTTTAAAATGAACTTTAGTCTTTTGTTGAAATATTGGTTTCTTTCGATAATTATAGGCCTAAAGGCAGTTCTTAGTCAAGAAGACGAACCTCTTGCAGTCCCTTGATACAATCTGTAGGCCTATAGGCAGCCATGGGTTAAATTGTTGGCGACTTCATTTTCTTAACATCGGCATATAACGACGGCTGGCCAGTACTATGGTTCACTGTCTGTGTCTGATCTTTCCACATTGTAGAATCTGGGCTTCCGTTTCTAGCTGAGGTCACTAGGGGCGCTATCTGTATCCTGAGATTTAAACACAGGACCTCTTTGTTGCGGTCCAGTTAGCCAACAGTTTGCGCGACTAGACAATGTTGCTTAGTATATGACTTTCGGGCCTAAATTCGTTGCTTGAAATTCTGGGCGAAACCTGTTTTCCAAGAACCTCTCAGTCTGCGCTCTAATCATAGCTATCATCTAAGCCAACATTTGTATAGCGCCGTTACGGTAATGCGCAAACATCAATCGATTATAAGGACACGGTAGCCGATTTGTTAGAGCGCTCGCCTTGTAATGCGGAGAGTACGGGTTTGAGCCTCCTCCGAGATGGTTACTGCGTACTGTGTAGAGACCTTGAGCAAGGCTTCACTCGCATTTGCTCAGCGCCATCGACTGATGCTTGGTCATGAGAGTAGTGGCGCTTAATAAATGCGTAATAATAATAATAATAATAATAATAATAATAATAATAATAATAATAATAATAATAATAATAATAATAATAATAATAATAATAATAATAATAATAATGACCAGTCAACTCCAAGGGACTGGCATTTCTCACCGACCTAGGGCGTCTCCTGCACCAGACTTCGGGAGACCCAAGAGAAACCAGTTATTTGTTTCAACGCATATCCATAGCTATTCAGCGTTTCAACGCAGTTGCCTTCCACAGCACTTTCGTTGTTCCAGATCTTGACCAGGACGGCCACTCCAGAGTCAACATATTTAATTAGTATCTGACACCTGAGGGATCCTATATACCTCGGGTAAAAAAAAAAAAACAATAATAATAATAATAATAATAATAATAATAATAATAATATTAATAATAATAATAATAATAATAATAATAATAATAATAATAATAATAATAATAATAATAATAATAATAATAATAATAATAATGAAGGACTAGCCATCCCAGAACAATGCTATCCCTAATTTTTTTAAATTCCTGAGGGATTACACGTTCCTCAGGTAAAAAAATAATCGATTGATGTTTGCTCCAAGTAAAACGAAAAGCCCACAATAATATGCTTATATTATTCAATCAGTGATCATTTTGTATCCACTTATTATTTTAATTTATTCTCTTTATTCACAGCAGCATTTCAGTTGTCCCTACCGACGTCTGAAAATCCGATTTTGACATCACCGTCTGCTGATCATAACCATAAAGGTCAGTACCAGTTGTTGACCTTACGACCTTTGACCTCCACAACCGTTGTTGATCTTGCGACCTCTGACCTCCACAAATGTCGCAACCCATTCTCGTACAACGAAATGCTGGGTTAAATCATGGGACAGTATATAATTAGGATAAACTAACCAACTGAATGTATGTATGTGTGTGTGTGTTTGTGTGCGTATTGATGTATGCATATGGATGTATGCGTGTGTTTAAATGTCAGTGTGCATGCGTATGTATATGTTACAGGGAATGTGTATTTTCAGGGAATATGTATATTCCCTGAAAATTTCAGGGAATGTGTATAGAAGCGGGATCTATGATGAAAATGTAACTAAGACTAGAAGCTGGATTAGCGATGAAAATGTAACTAAGGCTAGAAGCTGGATTAGCGATGAAAATGTAACTAAGGCTATAGAAGCTGGATTAGCGATGAAAATCATATACATATTCCCTGAAATCTTCAAGTGATTTCTATACACATTCCCTGAAATTTTCAGGGAATATACATATTCCCTGAAAATACACATTCCCTGTAACATGTACACGTATGTATGTATGTATGTGCGCGCAGGCCTACGTACGTCACTTATGTATCAGAAACATTTATGTAGAGCCTGTTTGAAACCCACAAAGAGCTGTCATGTTTTAACTCAATTGTTATTTCTTTGTGCGTCGTCGGTTGATACATTGTGCATTAGACACCGGGGCTATAGAAGTTACTAATTACAATTATTGTTTCTGTTTCAGAAGCTGCCAGAAAGTATGTCGAAACGCCTGCTGTGGTATTCGACGAAGAAGACGCCTTTCAGGACAGTCTAGTTCACAACAGAGGGAGCCACGCGTGCAACTGTGACATCTACGTTTATAATATCTCCTTGCTTATTTCCGCTACGATTATCCTACTTCAACTGCGAATTTTTCTTAAGTAATTAAAAGTTGATTAATTTACTTGCCAAATCTAGAACGTGCTTTCAGGTTCTAGGCATTGTACATTTCGGCGTTCAGAGATATTGTTGAAATCCAGCCAAGATTTTAAAGTTTTTGATACAGTCCGAAATTGATCTTGTCGTCAAACGTTGAAGTTATTTTTAACTTGCTCTAGAATGCAGGCTAGAAGTGATTTATGTAGCACCTTTCACGAATCTCTTTAAGAGTGGAAGAGCATGGCTGTTGGATCTTAGAGAGTGAAAGTATGTCAATGATGTTGAGTTACAATTATAATTGCAATTAGCTGATCAAGTAAGCTGTAGGAGACATTAGTGTCTACGTCTCTCATCCAAACAGGCCGGTCTACTCAAAACGAACCAGAGCATTTGTGTTTCAAATTCTAGCGATGACGTTTTTCATTCCACATGGAAAGGACTAGTTTTCGCTTAAATATTTCGAAAGCTGTTCAGTGTTTTTCAATATTGAGAAAGCCTAGTTAGCCAACTAGGCCTACTGTGTTGATACGTTCGCCGAACCTTCTGAAACATCTTCATGTTTCGCAATAGAATAGGGCACAGAGAGCAACGTGCTGGACTGTCAACCGAGAAACAGAAGATTCAAATCCCCGCCCGGACGGAAATATGTCTCGCGATTTCTTGTCCACTCTGGGCGATAAGAAATCTGGAGATTACGATAACGATAATGCTGATCGAATCGCCTGTAGTTACCCCTTTAACGACAAGAGGGATTAGTTTTCCATACATTTTAGTAACGCTCGTCGTTAAAGTGCATTCATTCGTTGTGTTGAGGATATCCGAATATTATGATTACAGCTGCTAACATAGGGTGAGTTCCATTCGAAATACTGAACAGTGAACAGTACGAGTGTCCTTTGTTCAGTATTGTCATTGTTTTGTTGATCCAAATGTATATACAAGATTTCATTCTGTTTTATAATAATGGAAAGACTTTCTGGATGTCGTTCTGCTTGGCTGAACTGGTGATTGATTAGACCTACGTATACCAACTGCACTGGGAAGAGCATTGACTAATTGCAGGTTCTGATGTAGAAAATAGGAATTAGGATAATTAGGAAAGTAGGTTCTGCCCACTGGTGTTTACTGCTACACGAAACACTTGTTTAAAGAAGCTCTTCCGAGAGGAAGGTCAGATGGGTGAGAAAGTTCGATCAGCTCGCATCAATGTGTGGAAGCGAGGACCGTGCAAATCTTCGTAGGTTGTAGAGCGATACTGATATTGGCGGGGCTATACTTGACATCTTTACACCAAACATATCTATCTTGTGCTGGTGGACTTTGTGGCCATTTTTATGGTTTATGTCGATGGAATTTGATAGTCTCCGCACAACACTTCAACAAATAATAATGTAGCGTGCTGGTCCCGCTCTAGCGAGTGCCCGCGCTGTTGTGAGAGAACATCTGAAGAGTATACAAGCCCTGGTTTTGAACCCAGCTTGCTGGCGCTGTGGGCCTGTTCTCTTCTCTCTATCTGCTGCAACCGCTGTCGCCTTTTCTTACTAGGCCGAGAGCGAGGCTTCACGTCCGGTTGCATTATACTAGGTCCCTGAGGCATTCTTCTACCATGGATGACGAGTGGCATGTCCGCGGCTTCCGTTGCTGGCGCAGCAGGGCTTAGTGGCAAGCCCTCACTAGGGTTCGGCGCTCTCACAACAGACTCAATTTCTTTCTTCTGCTCTCTTCTCTCAGGGACCCTATCTGATAACAGGCGCTCCATAAATACTCGTTGGGTTTCCATGAAGGTCTGCTGAGATTCGAATAATGAACTTATAAGAGTTTCCTGATTTGTCTGGCGCTCTATAATCTTTTCTAGTATATCGCCTAATCGACTAGTTTCGTGTTCAGATAAAATCTCTTCTTCCATTATAATTATTTATTGAACAGAAATGAAATTATCGACTTACACTATCGCTGTATGTCATTTACATTTATATAGCACAAGTGAATCTAAACTATCGACTTATCTATCGCTGTATGTTTCCTGACTAAGTTAACGTGTACATTTATATAGCACATGAACTTAACCTATCGCCTTATCGCTTCACAACAAATTTATACGTATCGAATCTAACGATCTAAGTATCGCTGGAGATTTCAATATACGACTCAAAAGAATAAGGGGTTGTACTCCCTGAACTTCCAAGATATATATTCTTCCCAATTGCCAATATTTGCGATTCCGGTCAAATCCAGTAAATATCAATCCTCGTCAAGGTTATCCAAGGTCACAGAAGCTCCGTTGCACCAATTCAATCGAAAACATGGCCTCCCGGTAATTTTGCCATAATTCCCCAAATTCGAAGAAATATCGAACGCCCGTCGATAAATTCGACGCCCGATCTTCAAAGATGTAGTTGCGATGAAATATTATCCCCGAATTTCGACAATTTCCATCATTTTAATCGTAAAATTCCTTATTGCGCAGTTAAGACCATTTCACGCTAAAAATAGCTCCAAGGACACCAATTCCTTCCTTCCTCGTCCACTTCTAGGCTGAAACTGCATACAGGCCACGAAAACGGGCGCAAAAGTTCGCACGTGCTCACCTCTAGCCAATCACGAACCAGCACGGCCTACGTGACGTCTTCCCATTGGTTGACTCGCATGCCACAGCGCTACAGCTGCCTGCACTGTACTGCACTACCACAGTGGCCTCTAGCGAATAACATTGACTTCACAATCTTAGTGAAAGTAATATACTTAAGGCTTGTAACGATTCGTTACACCCTCCCCCACTTAGCTCAAATTTCCAGACACCCTGGAAATTTGCTGGGAACAATCCCAGAGTCATCCAGGAAATCTCCAGATTTTAGTACAATGTCCCTTAACTACAACATCGATACTAGTTAACAGCAAGGTTTCATAAGCATCACTCAATCCTGCGAGAAGTCAACAATGTCTACTACCATTACATCAGAAGCAGAAGAGCTCCTACACAACTAATGTCAAGCTAAGGTAAGACTGTTCTATTAAGCAAAGTACAATAGCTTAACAAATTTATACTAGCAATAAAGTAAACACCTATTCATCAAAATAAAACTAAGAGACATAGCATCTCGCTCCTTTCAACAATAGTCGCCATTAAGCGGCGCAGAACTAGACTTACAAAACTAAATCCTTATGAATGTCACATTATACCAACTCTCTAGTGACAGGCACAGGGTAATGGCATTATTGCAATACATCACTCTCAAATCTCCTTACCTTATCTCATACTTATACAGTGTCAACCTTACATGTACCTTACCGGTTTTCTAATTTCGCGTCTGGGCCGATCGATAACAACCAAATCCAGATCCTCAGGGTCATCACAGATGTCCGCGGCATCCGGTCTCACATCCTGCTGAGGGGCCGGTCTACCCTCCCAATTACTAAGGGGCTCTCCCTCATAACTCTTGAGTTTATCTACATAGACTAACTGTGGTCGTGACCTAGCGGACTTCTGTATCTTGTACAAGACCGCGTTCAGTTGTTCTATAACTCTATACGGACCCGTGTAATACTTTGCCCATTTCTCTTTCAAGCCAGGCCGCTTCCTGGGATAGAAATACCAGACAAGTTCTCCTGGTTTGAAGGTGGCCGGTTTAACCCTTAAATTGTACCGATAGGCTCGGCTTGTAGCCTGGCGCTGCATAAACTCTCGAGCTAACCTAAAATCAGCTTGAACATTTTTCATCTGCAGAGCTACGAAATCATCAGTGTTTAACAAAACATCAGACATTTGAACATCGCCTAATACTAAGTCAATCGGTAAACACAATTCCCGTGACAGGAACAGACGATTCGGACTGAATCCTGTACTTTCACTTTCCGTAGCTCTGTAGGCGGCGAGGACATAAGGCAGATGCACATCCCAATCCCTTTGATTGTGAGCGACCACCTTTGCCAACATAGCGTTCAACGTTCTATGGAAACGCTCCACAGCTCCGTTCGAACTTGGTTTATATGGCGATGTCCTTACTTTGTCGATCTGTAATCGTTTACATAAGTCTTGAAATAAGGCAGCCTCAAAACATGGACCTTGGTCCGTGAGGATCTGTCTAGGGCATCCATACCTAGAAAAGACCTCAGTGACCAAAACTCTGGCTACGGTTGATGCTTCCTGATTGCGTATAGGATGAGCTTCAGCCCAGCGCGTATAGTGATCCACTGCCGTCAAAATGTAACGATATCCCTTGCTAGACACTGGGTGTGGGCCGGTGATATCTACTCCGAGACATTCCCACGGGGCGCCCACGATCATCGACTGCAGCTGTCCCTGACGAGGTGGTTTACCACGAAAGTATTGTGCACACAAAGTACACCGACGCAGTTGCATTCTTACATTCTCTCTCCACCCGGGCCAATATGCTCTTTTCTGTAGTTGGGCGAGAGTTCGACGTATTCCCATGTGTCCTCCATTTATGCCTTCGTGTGACAACTGGATAAGCGCAGACCGACGACTCGGCGGTGGTATCAATTGTAACCATCGCACTTCATTTGTCTCAGGGTCCAGCCATTTTCTTTTTAGTAGTCCATCTTGCACTACCAACTGGGGCCATTGCGCCACTAACGTCTTCACCATAGTAGTTGAACTTCGTATACGATCGTAAGAAGGAACTTCATCTGAAGACGATTTCTGCTGCATCACCCAACCCAACTCAGGGTCGGTCCTTTGCTCATCGCCAATGACCTGACGACTCCAGTCCACAGGTAAGTCAGATGCACCACTCACAGTTTCTGAAACTTCCCTCACTGCATCCACTTGGCATGGACGACGAGACATGGCGTCTGCGTTTCGGTGGGTAGTTCCTGCTCGATGCTGAATGTCGAATTGAAATTCTTCTATTACTGACAACCACCGAGCCTGTTGTCCTATCGGAAGAGGAGTTCTCCTTAACCACTGCAAAGCGGAATGATCAGTCCGTAGTAAAAACTTTCTTCCCAACAGGTATTGTCTGTAGGTCTTGAGATAATAGACGATCGCTAATAGTTCCCTTCTTGTTACATCGTAATTTTGCTCGGCCAAAGAGCAAACTCTGCTGCCATAGCAAATAACACGCTCTTCTCCTCCTTGTACTTCAGATAGAACTGCTCCAATAGCTTCTCCTGAAGCATCCGTATCTAAGACGTATAAACCAACATCGTTAGGTAACGCCAGAATAGGTGCCTCGGTTAGCCTCTTCTTTAGTTCCTCAAACGCTTTTTCACATTCTGCTGACCAACTGAATTGTACTCCTTTCTGAGTTAACGCGTGAAGCGGGCGAGCAACTTTGGCAAACTCCGAAACAAACTTTCGATAGTAAGAACATAATCCAAGAAATGCTCTCACATCACGAAGCTTTCGAGGTGTCGGCCAATCTCTTACTGCTGCTATCTTTTCTTCATCCGTTGCGATACCATTTTCGCTAACCACGTGTCCAAGAAATAGCACTTGACGTTGCAAAAGATGGCACTTGGATGGCTTTAACTTTAGTCCCACTGAAGCTAGTCTTGTCAGCACACATGTCAACCGGGTTAGATGCGTGTCCATATCGGATGCAAAGACAATAATGTCATCCAGATATATTAAACACATCGAAAAATTCAACCCCGCCATGACCAAATTCATCATACGAGCAAAACAGGCCGGAGAGTTGGTCAGTCCAAACGGGAGTACACGAAACTGAAAACTTCCTTTTCGAGTAATGAATGTCGTCTTGGGTCGGTCCTTCGGATGCACAGCGACCTGATGATAGCCAGCCCGGAGGTCGAAGGTACTGAACCATTTCGCTCCAGCTAATGCATCTAGACTCTCGCTTATTAACGGTAAGGGATAAACATCCTTGACCGTCTTTGCATTTACTGCTCGATAGTCTACGCAGAATCTTGACGACCCATCTCGCTTCTTGACCATCACCACATTACTCGACCACGCAGAGGTCGAAGGTTCGATAATGCGGTGCTGCAACATCTGATCAACCTGTTCGTCGATTACCGGCAACAAAGACAATGGTTGTCGTCGAAGCGGCTGTTTCACAGGGGTTTCATTTCCAGTCTCGATTTCGTGTCGTACAATTTCTGTAAAACCAAGATCCCATTCGTGCAAGGAGAAGGCTTTAGAATTGTCCAAGATAATCTTCCGTAGTTTCTCTTTCACTTCTGCGGAGACATCTTCGGCAACTTCAGTCCAGAGCACCGAAAGCTGAGATTCAATTTCCGCTTCTGAGATTTTCTCTGGTGTCTCAGTAACTGCAGCACATCCCGCCGTGTTGAGATTTTCAAGATCTTCTCCAACCACGGTAACTTCTTCGGTCGTGCACTGAATTCCCTTTTTCACTCGGATTTCGCGACCAGTCGGGTTCATGACCCGCACAGTCAAATCCACCATTCTTTCAGGAAGAAGTGTCCCGGCAACTACTAATCCAGAAGCTAACACTTGCGGCTGAGTCGCCCACGGAGACAACTTCAGTTTCAAGTCTGATAAAATCGCATAAGCCTCAATATCCATTTCACTGCGAGCAGGCACCTTTACATTGTTAGCCACGGCTATCCTCCTGCAGACTGCTGTTCGACGTCGACCTTGGATAGGAATAGTGTGACCTTGAATCTGAACCCACCTCGCTCCGAGGTTCCATAGAACACTATTTTTCTCCATCCAGTCCATTCCGATTATAAGCTCCGTAACTTGTTCAGTGGCCAAACACTTGACTTCAAAAGAGAAATTGTCCACCGTACAATTAAGAGTAACTTCGCCCAATACACGGATTTCGGAACCATTTGCCGCTCTCACTAGCTGTCGAGATTCTCTCATGTCCTCTTTACGTACCAACGATGCTGGAGTCAAGGACAATTCACTCCCTGTGTCCAGTAATGCGAAGGTAGGCTTTCCATTCACAGTCAACGAGAGATAGGCGTTGCTACATCCCTGAATATGTCGATTGCTTGCCGGTTCTTGTTGGTTCGGAGTTCCATCTACATCGGTCGGAACATTCTGTCGAAACGGACATGACCTGGCCAAGTGTCCGGGTTGATTGCACTCAAAGCAGAGCTTGGTAGACCGCCATGACTTTCGATTGTCTTTCCTTTGTCCACTATCGAAATAACTGGTCGCACCTTCCATTCTCCAACGAGGCGGAACTTCTCGCTGAGCTTGCGGCTGAAAAGGAGGAGGAGGAATTCTAAAGGCTGACGAATTTTGCCAGGATTCCAAGGCTTTCTCCATTTTCTCCAACCTCTTCTGTTGTGTTTCGATAAGTCGCTCCAACTGTTTCTGTTGTTCTAAAAACTGGCGCATCAACTCTGAATTCGGATCATTTTCCTTCACAGCCTTCACACGTGCCGGTCGACGTTCAAATTGATCTGAATTGTCCTTGTCGACTCGAGAATAGCCTTCTAAACGCAAAGCAAGTTTGTACGCTTGATCAAGTGTCTCTGGCTCGCGTTCCCGTAGCTTCAAGGCTAATTCTTTATCTTTTAAGGCATCCACGAAAGCACGTATCGCAATAGTTTCACTATGTTGCGACGGTGGTCCAGGGTATGCCAAAGTTAGCAGTCTTCGAATGTCCTGAACTAAGCTTCCAAGATCCTCTCCATCTTTTTGTCTTCTTGTACTCAATTGAGTCTGATATAACGCAGCTTGCTCTGCACTTCCGTAACGAGATCGAAGTTTCTTAACCAAGTCCGACCAGGTAACCATAGTAGCAGAGTCGAATTCCCATAAAAGCTGATTTGCCGGTTCTGTTAAAGAACACGTTAACTGGTTTAATTTCTCTTCATCTGTCCAACCGTTATTTCTCGAACACACCTCAAATTTTCGAAGAAAAGCTTCTATTGGGGTTCGACCATTGTAACCACCAAGCTTAATCCATTGTCTACTTCTCTCCGGTGTTACATTCGTCGAGGTAGACGTTAGAATTGGCTTCACCGTAGCTTCCGCAGTAGAAATAGCTTCTCCCGTTGCAGCTTGTTTAACTTTAGCCACAACCGGTTTATTTTCCAATGCGATTAAACAGTCATCAGGAACAACAGTTTGCGTTGCCACTGACGTCACTATTTTCTGAAGCATCGTCTTCTGAAAGTTAGAGTCAGGTTTCACATCGCTCACCAGTTTAACATTTGCTTCTTGCTTTTCCATCAGACTAGGTTGCACATTCGACGGACCATAACATAACATCACCTGTTGAGGCTTTGGCTCCATGTTGCAAACAACTTCCTGTCTGGTCATTGAGGCAGCTGTGGGTATCCGAGGCCCATTAATGTCTGGAGTATGAACAGGCATAAGCATAAACATGTTGCTTGACTTATTCATTTCTCCTGCATCAGCAATACTAACATACTGAGGAGGAAAGGACGCTGCGACTTTTGTCGGCATCATCAAAGATTCGATTTGTCCACCAGTAGATCGAGGCATAGTCAGCGACGACGAAGGCAGATACTGAGAAAGTGTTACTACTCTTGGCTCAGATGACATGGCGTAGACAGGAGTATTCGTCATTGGAAGTCGTTCATCTTGGCTCCAACTGACTTGTCCAACTGTAGGCCTTGTTTCTGTCCAAGTTCTAGGCAAGGTGGTCGCTCTCATGTCGACAGGTACATGACGACTGGGATGCGCATCTCTGCCTGTTCTTCCCCCTTGAGAGACTTGAGAAGCCAAGTCTTCTCGTACTGTTGGCCGTCGAGAGTCTTCTCCCAAGCTTTGACCAACACCTGCAACTGAAAACTCCAGGTTAGTATATGATCGTATATTCTTTTGATCTACACCTACTGGGTTAACCTTAGTATCTACATTATGTGTTGACCTAGCATTACTAACATCAGAGTCTGTACTATTAGTTTCAGTGAGACACTCAGTTGCATCCGCGTCTGAAGCAGAATTTAGTTCTATCTCTGTTTGTGTAGGCATAGCCCAGTTAAACATTTTATTTTCTAACTCTGCTGGTCCTAAGTCCATTAAGTTTACCCTATCCATTCTATAGAAAATTTCATTATCTTCTGTATAGTAGGCTGGTTTCGGTTCTTCTGTAGTTCTAACTAAATCTTCTCTAGTTCTAACCAAATCTTCTCTAGTTCTAAGCCCGATTCTGGTACCAAGTGTAGCGTGCTGGTCCCGCTCTAGCGAGTGCCCGCGCTGTTGTGAGAGAACATCTGAAGAGTATACAAGCCCTGGTTTTGAACCCAGCTTGCTGGCGCTGTGGGCCTGTTCTCTTCTCTCTATCTGCTGCAACCGCTGTCGCCTTTTCTTACTAGGCCGAGAGCGAGGCTTCACGTCCGGTTGCATTATACTAGGTCCCTGAGGCATTCTTCTACCATGGATGACGAGTGGCATGTCCGCGGCTTCCGTTGCTGGCGCAGCAGGGCTTAGTGGCAAGCCCTCACTAGGGTTCGGCGCTCTCACAACAGACTCAATTTCTTTCTTCTGCTCTCTTCTCTCAGGGACCCTATCTGATAACAGGCGCTCCATAAATACTCGTTGGGTTTCCATGAAGGTCTGCTGAGATTCGAATAATGAACTTATAAGAGTTTCCTGATTTGTCTGGCGCTCTATAATCTTTTCTAGTATATCGCCTAATCGACTAGTTTCGTGTTCAGATAAAATCTCTTCTTCCATTATAATTATTTATTGAACAGAAATGAAATTATCGACTTACACTATCGCTGTATGTCATTTACATTTATATAGCACAAGTGAATCTAAACTATCGACTTATCTATCGCTGTATGTTTCCTGACTAAGTTAACGTGTACATTTATATAGCACATGAACTTAACCTATCGCCTTATCGCTTCACAACAAATTTATACGTATCGAATCTAACGATCTAAGTATCGCTGGAGATTTCAATATACGACTCAAAAGAATAAGGGGTTGTACTCCCTGAACTTCCAAGATATATATTCTTCCCAATTGCCAATATTTGCGATTCCGGTCAAATCCAGTAAATATCAATCCTCGTCAAGGTTATCCAAGGTCACAGAAGCTCCGTTGCACCAATTCAATCGAAAACATGGCCTCCCGGTAATTTTGCCATAATTCCCCAAATTCGAAGAAATATCGAACGCCCGTCGATAAATTCGACGCCCGATCTTCAAAGATGTAGTTGCGATGAAATATTATCCCCGAATTTCGACAATTTCCATCATTTTAATCGTAAAATTCCTTATTGCGCAGTTAAGACCATTTCACGCTAAAAATAGCTCCAAGGACACCAATTCCTTCCTTCCTCGTCCACTTCTAGGCTGAAACTGCATACAGGCCACGAAAACGGGCGCAAAAGTTCGCACGTGCTCACCTCTAGCCAATCACGAACCAGCACGGCCTACGTGACGTCTTCCCATTGGTTGACTCGCATGCCACAGCGCTACAGCTGCCTGCACTGTACTGCACTACCACAGTGGCCTCTAGCGAATAACATTGACTTCACAATCTTAGTGAAAGTAATATACTTAAGGCTTGTAACGATTCGTTACAATAATAATAATAATAATAGGCCTAATAATAATAATAATAATAATAATAATAATAATAATAATAATAATAATAATAATCATCATCATCATCATCATCATTATCATCATCAACAATGAAGGCCTGACTTTCCTTTCGGACTTGGGACGAAAGCTTTGCACCATTACGGGGGACCAACGAGAAACCACTTGCCTATTCCAACGCCTTTTGCTGACGATACAGCGTTTTAACGCAGTGGCTTTTGGGAGCACTTTTGCAGGCCGGGAAATAGATGAATAGGGCCATTCCGGACACTTTATTTTCCTTATTAGTTAATATTCAAGTCCCTGAGGGATCCTGTATATCTCGGGGCAAAAATAATAATAATAATAATAATAATGACAATAATAATAATGTTATTATTAGTTTACCCGAGGTATAGGCTAGCACTAATCCCGCAGGCTATCAAAACTATGTCCCAAGACAAAAATTCATGATAACGATATCATCATTATCATCAATAATATCATCTTCATCATCATCATTTATTTTACTCGTAGTATAGCCTAATCCCTCCGGAGGAAAAAATTGTTCGGGAACGGTTAATGCCATCTGGAGCAGATACAAATCTGATACATTCCATCCAGTTCTGACAGGCAGAAGGTACTGCGATGAGCAACGGCTTTGAAACACAGTTGCTTATTATTATTGTTGCTATTATTATAAGGATTGAGCGGATGTTATAGTAAGCAATCATTAAATTAACGGAGTGCAGCAGGTCTGACAATCCCGAGAGTTATGTGAGCAGTTAAAGTGCGGTTGGTCGCAACATTCTTTCACCGCGGGTGGCTTCATTTTGTCGCAGAACACCTGCGTCTGTGGGTCTGCTTGGAAAGCTATACCAATGCTTGTCGAAGCGAAGAAAATATTATGATAAGTGTCTGGGATGTCGTCGCTCTTATGCCAATGGTATTTTTTATGTGAGATGCGTATAATTATAGGATATATCGACAGGTAGGCAAAATACGTCTTGCCTTTCGTGCGAGGCAATAAAATATGTTATATCATATGAATCAGGGTTTAAAAATAATAATTGTCAAAATTCGCACCTGATATTGGTTCACGGGAATTGCTTGAGAAACGGTGACAATAACAGGTGGATGTCATAAACCTATTAGGTAAGGTATGGTAAGAATCTTGAGAAGATAAAATGACCTAAGATAACCCGCGGCGATATATAATAATAATAACAATGAGCTATTAATGACAAATCCATCTAGGCC
The DNA here is from genome assembly GCA_963556255.1 of Allolobophora icterica. Lineage (NCBI taxonomy): Eukaryota > Metazoa > Annelida > Clitellata > Crassiclitellata > Lumbricidae > Allolobophora > Allolobophora icterica. Next base: position 19,543,725 of record OY744612.1, on the reverse strand, counting down.
TACAGTATGACAGTAATAATATTTCGTAACATACTTTTTCAGTCATTGCATAATGTATGTATGAATGAATGTATATGACATCAAAGTACTTAATATAACGCATTTCTGTTCCAATCAAAGCAGAAGAACATTGTAAACCAAGGTAAGCTACGGTATTGTAAGGTACACTGATCTTAGGTATGGTATAGCTAAGTAAAGTAGGCCTATTGTCAGATAAGATGTGGCGTAATATAGGTTTAATAAACGTAGGCTAAATATGTCTGGTGACGGATCAATTAATTGAAAAAATTAGCAGCGTCGAAGTCATGAGCGGGGTCGAAGACACGGACACTTCTAAAAAGTGTACATTTATATTTGCATTTTAACAAATGCATGGAGCTGTCTTGTGTGTGCGTGCGTGCGCGCGTGTGTGTGCGCGCGCGTACGTGCGTGTGTGCGTGCGTGCGCGTGCGTGTGCGCGTGTTTGCGCGTGCGTTTACGTGTGCGTGCGCACGCGTGCGTGTGCGAGTGCGTGCGCGTGCGTGTGCGTTTGCGTGCGCGCGTGTGTGTGTGTGTGTGCGTGAGTGTGCGTGCGTGCGTGTGTGTTTGTGTGTGTTTCTGATTGTTCCGTATGATCTTTCGGTTTCATAAGTCGTGTAAGGAATGTAGCCTTATATGAAGGAATTCGTTTTAAGTATTTCAAGGAGTTTGAAAGGAGTACTGTATTGTTGCCTTGAGGACAAAACTGCGAAATGGAGCACAAGCATTTCGCTCGAATTCCATTTACTTTTGAAGTTCGCGTTCAAACAGAATCTGTTACCAATTAGGGCCTACACAGTTCCTACATTTACAGAACTCTTCTGTCTAATTCGTAATTAATTATTGGTCTAAATGTAGTCCTCATAGGTTTAGCTGGACCAAGCTTGCGATGCACTTATTCTCAATGTAGGCGAAAGAATGCACTATGTGTGAGGCGTATTATGTAATGTAATTATTGTAATATGAGTGTTGCAAAAACAACAAGAAGGAAAATATAATGTGTTATGATCGAATAAAAATAGTCCGTAAATTCCATATGATGTAAAATGTCAAATTAAAGAGTAAATAGATCGGTAGGCCTAGAGAGCGAGAGAAAGCAAGCGAGAGGAGAGAGCAAGCAAGAGGAGAGAGACAGACAGACAGACAGATAGACAGACAGAGAGACAGAGATACAGAGAGAGAGACAGAGAAAGAGAGAGACACACAGACACAGACACGGAGAGAGAGAGAGAGAGAGAGAGAGAGAGAGAGAGAGAGAGAGAGAGAGAGAGAGAGAGAGAGAGAGAGAGAGAGAGAGAGAGAGAGAGAGAGAGAGAGAGAGAGAGAGAGAGAGAGAGAGAGAGAGAGAGAGAGAGAGAGAGAGAGAGAGCTTCCTTCATTGAATGACATTCTGAATTTGCGCCAAAGTGACTGATGACTTTTCGAAAGCCTCTGTTTTGATCCGACTTCATCTCAAAAGTTCTATTCAAATTGATCGATGATTTCTTGAATTATTTTCAATCGCCGAAATATATGCATGCAGCTTACTTTCTTTAAAATGCTGGAGAGCACCCGTATGTAAAGTCTTAACTGATATAAACCAATGAACTGACATTCTAGTTAGTATAAATAATAACTTAGTACGTTTTTGAGGTGGCTAATTAGCATCAAATGATGAATAGGTTGACCTTTCAAACCATAATCACAATCGTAAGAACACATTATTATGTATCGCGTGTTCAAGAAAATATCTAATATAATTAGTAAATATATTAGCTATTATATTAAGTTATTGTAACTTATTAATAAGTAATTGTATTAATAATTAGTATAATGAATTAATTAAAAAGATTATCGATCGTTACCGTGCACCCGACAGTACTCATCTCAAATTCTGCAAGCGCTCCATATACCACTCTGTACAAAGACCCGGGAAGCATGCATCTCCCGCATGAATTCCACAAATTCTGAGTTCCTCCACCAATATCGCCACTCACCGAGCATCATTTGCCTCAGGCTCCCCTATCTATCATCCCTCGGGCTTTCTACTCTAAATTAAAGTCGTCTTACTTCTTCAAGAATTCCTATTCTGATCCACCCACTCATCCGCTTCTCCATTCGCTCTCATCCCAGATGGAATCCGCCTCAGCAGCTGCTCTGCCTCCTCCTCCTCCTCTCCTTCATCTTTTGGCAGCCGTATTTGGCTCTTCACTTGCTTTCACTCGACAACCCGTCTGACAAGACGCAGAAATCGTGAATACGCTGGTACCCTGCGCTTAGTTTATAAGTAGCGCATTAGAAATTTTGAGTTTATTACAACAACGATTCCTTTACCTGCATTGCGTGTATGTGTCCATGTGTTTGCTTGTCCTTCTCTCTGTATCGGTAATTGTAATTGCAATTACAACTCTGAGCGTAACTGTAATTACACTTGTAACTGTAAGTTTGTATAATCCCCTTAACAAGAGGCATGGGTGGCCAGAGATTTTTGTGCAGGAGGGTCACAACATGAAAACTGTGACACCCATAATGGCCTAAAAAGGGCTAAGATTGTTCGAGGACGGGGTAAGTGCCCCCATCTTGACCTAATGCGCATGCGCCCATGACAAGAGGCGTAAATTGCGCTTGAGAAATAGACTGAACCTGAGCTAGATGAATAATTGTTCGCCAGATGTCGTTATCTTTGCCCGTTGCGTCTGTTGCCATCTGGTGCCAAAGGCTGGAACTGACTCTAATGCGTCAGAAGCATGAGCAGCTGGGATGCTGCTGCTGCTGCTGCTGCTGCTGCCCGGATTGCATCTCTTGTCTCTCGCAGACGTCGGTCGATTAGTGTCAGAAGACATGGATGAGCGCCGCGGTCAGTCGATGTCCAGCGGTTATAACTGACCGCGTTCAGTCGCCTCAAGAATACCGAAGCGGCGGGAGGATTAGAATCGTGAATTCATCAAGTATTTGTTGACAGGAGAAGAGAAAGTGGTTAAAGGCTCAAAGGTAATGCATACTTATCCATCCATCCATCCATCCATCCATCCATCCATCCATCCATCCATCCATCCATCCATCCATCCATCCATCCATCCATCCATCCATTCTTTCATTCATTCATTCATTCATTCTTTCATTCAATCTAATCATAAATCCATCCATCCATCCATCCATCCATCCCATCCATCCATCCATCCATCCATCCATCCATCCATCCACTCTTTCATTCATTCATTCATTCATTCATTCATTCAATCTAATCATAAATCCATCCATCAATTCATTCATCCATCCATCCATCCATTATTCATTCATCCGAACCAACTATCCATACATCCATCCATCTACTTATTCATCAGGTCCTAATCCATTCATCCATTCATCCATCCATTCATCCATCCATTTATCCACCTATCCATCCATCCATTTATCCATCCATTCATCCATCCATTTATCCACCGACCGATCCATCCATCCATTCATCTATTCATCCATCGATTCAACCATCTATCAACTCACTCATCCATCCACAATCCATCGCTCCATCCATCCATCCAAATATCCTTGCACACCCATTTTACGCATTCACCTATCAAAACATCGATCAATCAATCAATCAATCCACCATTAAGTCAGTCGTTTACCATTATTTACGGGTGTCAATTACGTCGTTTTAATTTTTTACGCCATCATTTCAATCGTTTATTCATTTTGTCGAAAACGAATAGCCAACGAATGAATGACCTGTTCTCATTCGCTGTCTTCCTCTCATTTTGTCAACCCATCTGACCTCGTCGTATTCACACGATGCCCTAGGTGAATTATCGGCAAGTGCAAGACTTGCCGATAATTCACCTATCACAAGGGTACATATATTTTATCCGAAACTTCATTCCAGATCTTCATGACAGTATACAAACACATATTTCCAGCATTTGTATACATGCGTATACACAAATGTCTTTACATGCATGATATTGGTGTGTATGTATGTATATTTGTGCGTATGTATACATGTACGTATGTAAATGTGTATTTATATATACGTATGCCCCTACTTATCCGAATATTTAAAATTTTAAGATCCACAAAAGGAGTAGTCGTATGCATACACAAATTTCAGCATACATTTCAACAATGCACTTTGTTGCACAATACGATTTCTTAACATTTAGGACGTTAGACCTACGTGTGAAATTTCTTATGTTGAAACGCTTAGCCTGTACAATGGACCTATACGTCTATGCGGACGATATACGTGGATGAAACCTACTAAGTGTGTTTCAATCACTGCCTCACTTTCTTGTTTTCAAATTCGAATGCTTGTACACGGCGTTCGGCTCGCGAAGCCGAGCAACAACCGTTGAAGCCGGTTTTATCAGCGAGAACTAGAAACCTCTTGGAAGCAAGAAGGCAGGCAAATTGCTTCTCTTGTTGGCGGATTGGGGAAAAACGTTGGCACGTTTTACCACACACACGCTTTGTTTTCAGAGCAGCATATATAGACGAGACAAGTTCTACGCAGTAATACAACGGCTCGCTTCAGAACTCATTGGCAATATCTACGTACGTGAGCCAATCTTGGCGATATACATGTATTCATGTGCTTGACAGGGTTTCTGAAATCTCCACGTTGAAAGTTGAGCATTGTCTGGGGAGTAATAAAGCACCGTCCTTGGCAAATAAAAAAAATAAAAAAATTATGACAACAGAAAATATTACATTTTTTTCGAAGGCTACGTTTATTGTTATTTATTTTTTATTCCCGATATTTCTATAGCGCCTCCACAAGTCTACTACTACCCAGAGGCGCTCCCTTGGTATACTGTGTCGGAGTTTTCACCCCGAAGCGCCACGGGCAATCTCGAGTGAAGAACTTGACCAAGGTCCGTACGCAGCGGCTAGAGTGGGATTCGAACCTGCAACCCTCAGGTCACAAGGCGCCGAACTTACCACTGAGCCACCACGCCCTACGTTATAGGTTGTTGTCAGTTTCGAAGTGTGTTATTTCCCTATGCATCGCAGAAGTCGTAACCGTAAGCTCCAAATTTCTACACGCATATACACAAATCTCTTTACACGCGCCACTCGAAAGCCATGCGCAGGGCACCAGCTTATTCACGAGCGATGGATTAGATCATCGATGTAGCTCATCCCAGGTATCACATTACATGCATTTCTCATCTATATGAAATTTGGTTAAGTTTATAATAAAAAAAGAAAGCAAGGCAATGTAAGGTAAGTCAGCAACATCTTGCCAGACATATAATTATGCGTGAACGCCTTAAGATCCATCTGTGCCGACTTGCTCTCCTTGGCTGACCACCTTCGTCCACGAATCCTCACTCAGGTGATGGCTATGTGACGTATTAACAAATGCGTTACTTACTTACTAAAAGTAAAGTAAGTTTAGGTTAACTTAGAGCAGATTATGTTGCTCAGTTACACCTGTAGGCCTAGTAACTAAACAGAACAAGCAGTATCGGAATTTTTACTGACAGTTTCTGTTACCAGAAGATTCAGTTACTACCAACACAGTCCAGTCCACCAAGTTGATGGGGCGAACGTTCCTCAAGCCCTCCGAATACTCCACCGGTTTCTAGACGATATATAAATCTCAGACGACGGATGAAGGCATCATGGGTCATGGGTCATGGTTCGGAGGTCAAATCTATATGATCTGACCCAGCATCACTCCTTTGTTGGCCCAGTGACACTGGCTTCCCACCGGCGCTAAAAGCTGTCGTTAGTCGGGAAACAGCCTGTGCCGACAACGAGATAGTCTTGCGTTGTTGTCTAATGGAAGGCTAATGAGAAACGGTAATTAGGCGGGCAATGCAGGTTCTGGTGTCGCCCAGAGGGACAAATCGCACCGATAGCGGTAAGCTGCGGCTCCTTGACTCAACCGAATCTTACTTGAGTCGATGTGATTCAGTTCAATCCAAAATAATCAGAGAATGTGATTTCCTTGCTTATGAAACTCACCTTCACGATAGCCCTTTAAGCTAACTCCGAGGGAGAGCCATCGGTGTGAAGCGTTGGCGACCTCAATTTCTTAACCTTGGCATATGAAGTCAGGTTGTCCGTCTAACCATCTCTCCAGCATCTCAACCGTCACTTCACACTCACCTCAAAGTTGATTGAAACTCAATTCAACCTCACCATAATTTAGTTAGTTATCTGAAAGTTCCTATGGCACCTACTAAAAATCCTTCGAATGTGTTTCCCTCAAAATCTCCTTACCGTACAAACGTTAGCGCACCGTCTTCACCTAAATAACTAAACCCATCATACGATCTTATGTTTACACTGAATCTTACAGCACTCGGTGCGCTTTATTGGTCACACCCTACTGCGCGTGTTTCATGCACGGCACGTAATACGTTCTCAGAGGCGACATCTGCTGGCGTGATTTGAATCTAAAGCGAAATGATAGTCTGTCTCTGTTACCGATTGACGCCTCAGGATGCGATGACGCGTGGGAGGATGAGGAAGAGGAACAGGAGGAACAGGAGGAGGAATGAGGAAAGACGGAAGAAGAGGGAGGGTGTAGGATGACCAAAAACACACCTGACATCTTGTGCGATTGATAATGTAATGTAATACTACACGGTGTAGTGTAGGCCCTAATGCGACGTCGTGCAGAGTAAGGTAGATTGATGTAAAGCAGGGCAAGAAGGTAAGTTACGTCACGTAACTAATTGGTAATTAGTTATTGGTAATTGGAGGTCATGGAGGATAATGAAGGACAGGTAAGCAATTAATAATCTGATCTAATGACTTCTATTGCGCCGTTATAATAGCGCAGAGGGTGGCAGGCGATGGCGCTCCAGGAGAAACCGTTGTAGAGAAGAATAATGTCGCTGATTTGAAGAGAAATACTCTGTATGTGGTGTTGTAGTGCAGCATTTACATAGCGCCTTTTCTTGAACGCAGCCTTCTTTCAAGAGTCAATCCATTTGCAAACCATGTATGGACCAAGATTATGCCAACGAGTATTCATATTGCGCCTTTTTTCAGATTGGCTGCGTCCTTTATATATGCAACATTCTCAAATCCTTACTCAAAATATCCTCAAATCCTTACTCAAAATATCCTCAAATCCTCACTCAAAATATCCTCAAATCTTCACTCAAAATATCCTCAAATCCTCACTTAAAATATCCTCAAATCCTCACTCAAAATATCCTCCAATCCTCACTCGAAACACATTTCAGATATCGTTTCCAAGCGATTACAAAATTTCGACCCAAAAAGCCATCGAAGCAGATTGTCTGCGATAAAGAATGAGACGCGACTTAGGTTAGGGTTTACGGTTAGGGTAAAATAAGATATGGTCAAAATGATCATCGGGTGTGTTAGCAAAACAGGTATTTTACCTTGGACAAACATTACCGAGCTGGTTGAGTGATCTGTAGCGTGCTGTTTCCTTTCCAGTGACTGGTTCGACTTTGAAGAGCAATTCAAGAACGCTTCCAGTCAAGCGTCGAAGCAGGAAGTCGTGCGTGATGAATAAGCGTCACGTCTAGTCATCGTCAGGCGTGCCAGTGTCACGTACGTCGTCGTTGTCGTTGTCAGAGGAGAAGGAGGAGGAGATGGCTGAAGCCTGCAAGGAACGTTGCTGTCACGTCTGCAGGCAGAAGGGATGTTGGACAAATTGCTCCAAAGCGATTCTGGCCACTGTTAACTTCGCCTTTCTGGTGAGTCGCCTCTAGTGGCTGACTGGGTGTGTGTAGGTGGGCAGGTGTATAGATATATGGGTGGGTTTGGAGTGGGTTAATGGGTGGGTTTTGAGTGCGTGGATGGCTGAGAGGGTGGGTGTGAGTGGATTGGTTGCTGACTGACTGGCTAGCTGACTGACGGATAGGATGGTTATTTGCTGTGGTGACTGGCTTGTTGGCTAGCTGACTAGCTGGCTTGCTGGCTGGATGATTGACTGGCTGGCTTGCTGGATTATTGACTAGCTGGTTGGCTGGATGATTGACTGGCTGGCTGGATGATTGACTGGCTAGATGACCAAATGACTGGCTGGCTTGACTGGCTAAAATTAACGAAGGAATGAACGAAGGAATGAGCAAATTGAATGGATGAGTCTGCTTCCTTCCATCCTTCATTCACTGGCTGATATTCAGCTTACGAGTGGTGGAATAGGCTGTTGGCTGAACGAATCTTCCACTGTCTGATAACTCAGACAGAGGACAGACGTTAAGACCTACATACAATGACAGATGCAAAGACATCGAGGCAGACATAGAGAGACAGACGCAAGGGCAGTATACCCATCAGTAAGTTTAGTCATTATGCGGAGGTCACCGCGTAAGGTCACTGCAAACGTCAGCATGCCAACCAACTGACCCTATCTGACCAGACGGTCACTCGACGCTGGACAGGTGACCACGTGACTGCCAGACTCAGCATCCTCTGATGACATGGCAATTGGCAAGAATGCCTGCTTGTCTGTCTGTCTGTCTGTCTGTGTGTCTGTCTGTCTGTCCTGCTCTGCATGTGTCCTGTCTGTTGCCGCTGCTTGTCTGATAGTCAGTCTTTCTCTGCAACTGCCTTCTTGGCTGCGTTTGACCGCCTGACATAGATAGAGAAATACAGACAGAGACAATCAGGAACATATATGCAGTGATAGAGAGAGACAGAGACAGAGAGGGACAGAGATACAGAGAGACAGAGAGAGACAGAGAGAAACAGACAGACATACAGAGACAGACAGATAGAGACAGAGAGACACAGAGAACACAGAGAGGCAGAAGTTATAAGAGAAAGACAAATAGTGACAGACTTAGAGACATCGGCAGAGTTAGAGACACAGAGATGGAAAGACAGACGGTGAGAGAAAGGCAGCCATAGATAGAGACACAATCAGACATAGACAGAGACACGGAGAGAGACATAGGCAGACAGACAGCTGTCTGCGTCTGTCTCTGTCTGTGTGTGTGTCTGTCCCTATAAACCTGTTTATCAGCTGTTTTGTCAGTGTGCCTATTGCTGGCATCTGATCTAATCTAATCCGAAATCTCCATAATGCCTTCCAACATTTCCGCCCTGAGGAAGGCAATGACCGACCAAGAGAGTGGAGGCCAGCGCAGAACCTTCCAGTCTCACCCTAGGGAGTGGCAATCAAGGATCGAAAACTTTATTACTTGACTGCTGACCGTGTGTGTCTCTCTGTATGTCTCCTTGCCTTTCTGTCTGTCTGCCTGTCTGTCTGCTTTGTAAACTGCCTGACATGTATGGCTGTGTGTCGTTTTGTCTGCCGGACCAGGCATATAAAGTCCAAAGTCTTTCAGCCAGACAGACAGACAGACAGACAGACAGACAGACAGACAGACAGACAGACAGATAGACAGACATACGGTCAGACACACACACACAGAAGACAGATAGAGACATCCGATTTGGTGTAAACATGTGCCATTACAAGATAAGAAATGATAAAAGATGATAGATTGGACGTTATAGTATAGGTAAACAGTCAGGTAAACAGACCGGACAAATAACAGAGAAAGAGACAGACAGACAGACAGACAGACAGACAGACAGACAGACAGACAGACAGACAGACAGACAGACAGACAGACAGACAGACAGACAGACAGACAGACAGACAGACAGACAGACAGACAGACAGACAGACAGACAGACAGACAGACAGACAGACAGACAGAGGGGGAAAGAGAAAGAGACAGAGACAGAGACAGACAGACAGACAGACAGAGACAGAAAGAGGGGGAAAGAGAAAGAGACAGAGACAGACAGACAGAGAAAGAGAGAGAGAGAGAGCATACGTAGACAAAGTGATTACCATTTTTAAGTTAGAGACCAGTTGCCGCAGCCATAGACGACCATACAGACTGATACACATAGAGCCCTGCGCCGACGCCATAGTGTCGGCGGCGGCGCGCCGGTCACTTTTGGTCGGCGGCGGCGGCGCGCCGACGAACAAAAATCGGCGGCGGCGGCGCCCACAAAATGTCGGCGTCGGCGCGGCGCGGCGCGGCGCGGCGTGCCCTAGTCAGAAACATGAGTCACCATGGGCATCCGGAGGGTGGCAAAATTTTTCTTAGGGGCAAAATTTTTCCAGGGGGCAAAATGACGTTTTTGCATGGAAAATCTGTTCACAAATCCAGAGGGGCAAATCCCCCTTCCCCTCCTCCGGACGCCCAAGTGAGTCACTTATGAGAGTTGAACAGCCGTTGGTCCTGTGACCAGACAAGAGGGCCAAGTTCTCTAAAGCCACTCCCTCACACTGAAACTCAACTACATACAAAGGGACTGACAGAGAAGACACCTTCAGACATTTGCCTTACAAATATGAACATCCTTAATTACACTTCACATCTGTATAGGGAGTAGCAAATTGTAATTAGATGAAGCAACATGCGTCTGCATATTGCATGAATACACTTGCATATGAACTGATACAGTGTAGGCCTACACACCAAGGCACATGGCAGATGCTGGATAACAGCATCCTCCCAGTAAGAGAGGCTGCTGAAGCTATGAAGTGAAATGTAAATATACATGTTTTCCTATGGTGAAACACTGGCCGAGTGGCCTCACTCCTGTTAATTTTTCAATGAATTTGCCAGGTGGTCTGCTGCCCGTTTGAATTTGTGCCACGCGGCCCGCGCCATTTAAAGTTTCCACATATAGACCATTGTCTGTATCAGACTAAACTGAAAAAGACCATTCTTGATACTATACGTACTAAGTCAAAACCTGTGTCAACTGATACTGTTTATACCTGAATAGATTCCAGCCAAAAGTATTAATCAATTATACCTTCCCTTCTGCAGGTTTATCTTGATATTAGTAGCACTCATAAACTCCTCTAATCTTACATTAAGCCAAAAATTTACACCATTGTAATAAAACCACAGACATCAAAGACAACAATCAATAAGTTATTCAACATGAAGGTAACGAATGAGGGAATACTGTAGTACTGTAGTACACATACAAAGACATGCATTGCATATTGCTTTTGTTGTCAAGGTATTAAGGAAATGGCAACAGGAACAGGTGTATCAAAACAATGGTTACTTGTAACAAGATATCGCTTTAAATGAATGTGTGTATCATGGCACAAAGACAAGATCATCAAAGTATAAGGAAAACGAATTTAGTCAGGAAGACAATGCATTCTTGGTATCAAGATTAAGACCACAAACATTGTTATCAGCTATGTTCACTATTTATCTTCTTCATTAACGCACGAGTTCCAACCAATCAAAGTGCCATTTCTGAGAATAGTTTGCTTATCTTTGCAATATCATGCAAAACATGAAAAATGCAACAATAACAATTAAGCATATCAAACAGACAAACAAAAATCGGCGGCGGCGGCGCACTCGAAATGTCGGCGGCGTCGGCGCGGCGCGGCCGGCGCAGGGCTCTAGATACACAAAACCACAGAGTCATACAAAGTAAAAACCCAAGAACATACAAGGACACAGAGACTGAAAAATACATTTTCAGTTTGAGATTAGATAATCTCTCAGTAGACACCAAAGCACGCGCTACATAAATGTCCCACAATCACAGTTACGCTACGCTGAAGAAAAGCTAGCGCTAAATAAGTTTTCTCTCTCCCTCGGTCCACGGCTGAATTTCAGAGGCGAAAACTGAAATCCGTCATCACGAAATTCGCCAATAATTTTGAACCCGTCCGAATATTTCATTATCGAGTTTCTGGCATCGACTCCGCTGGCCGCTCGAGGGCGCCGCGCTTCCGGCGGAAGTGTAGCCATTGCGCGGTGCATGGGTCGCCGCCTGGCGCTGGAATTATAGAGCGCCATTATCTGGTGGCGACTGATTGAATCAAAGTGGGAAGGCGTTAATACGTGTGGCCTTAGCAATAGGGAAACATCGGGTGGACAAAGGGGTAGATTTCTGGGAAGGGATGGCTCAATTGGGGGAGGGTAGGCGGATGTGAAGGGTTATGGTTGATGCGTGGGTATGGGGTCGGCGAGGGGTAGGGTGATCAATGCAGGGTCCAGTGAGACAAGCAGCACATTCAGGCGGAGGCACTCAATAGGCAATCAATTGCGGTGTCATCGACGCATATGCTCTGGGAAGGAAGGGGATGGAGAGAGATAGAGATAGAGACAAGGGATGGAGAGAGAAAGAAACAGAGACAATGACAGAGACAGACAGAGAAAGACACAGAGACAGTGAGAGACACAGAGACAGAGAAGAGACAACACAGAGAGACAAAGACTGAGACAGACACAAAGACAGAGATACAGAGACAAAGACAGAAACAGAGACAGAGAGACAAAGTCAGACAGAGAGAGATAAAGACAGAGACAGAGACAGAGAGTGACAGAGAGACAGACACAGAGACAAACACAGACACAGACACAAATACTAGAGAAATAATAAGACAGACAGACAGACAGACAGACAGACAAAGTCATTCAACCAGTCTGTCCGACTGGTTGAATGACTGACTTTGGACTTTATCAGCCGCTATATATGTATGTGTATGTGCAAAAATAAATAAATAAATAAATATATATATATATATATATATATATATAAACAGACAAATAAACACAAATACAGTCACATACACAACACACAATTCATCCATACATTTATACATAGGTATACGTACATGCTTCTACAACTGTTCTGCTAATACTACAACAGTATGATTGTCTGCGATTAACACTAATGAGTGACTGTGTAATGAACACTGTGAATGTCTGTGTGATTAACAACTAGATTGTCTATTTGATTAACAGTATGAATGTCTGTGTGATTAACAACTAGATTGTCTATTTGATTAACAGTATGAATGTCTGTGTGATTAACAGTATGAATGTCTGTGTGATTAACAGTATGATTGTCTGTGTGATTAACAGCTAGATTGTCTTTGTGATTAACAGTATGAATATGTGTGATTAACAACGTGATTTTCTGTGTGATTAACAGTTTGATTGTCTGTGTGATTAACAGTGTGATTGTCTCTGTCTGTGGCTTTTCTTTCCTGTATGTGCCTTGTCTCCTTTCTGAACGTCAGCATGTAGGCCTAAGTCATCTTGTTGTAGACAATGAGAAGGATCTCGTATTTCAGAGATCGGCGTTTTTAGCTTGAACCCCGTTGCGTCAGCTGAATATGAGAATCCATTGTAGAACCTGTAACCATTATATAGTCATATACATGTATACAAACACATATGCATACATGCATGATTATATACATGCAAACATACATACATGCAAACATACATACGTTCACACATACATAGAATTCGCAACCGCCATACATACACACATACATATATGCATATATACATGCATACACAATACATATGCTTGCCGTTCATGCTAAATGAATAGCCAATTATTTTTTGCCGTAGGTCCTGCAGTACAAAGAACCATGTACGTAAGCATGGCAAAGGGAACTGTAAAGCTTCCTTAGCCTTACGCTATGCAAATGTCCAGTTGTATAACGCTGGGTGTGGTTTTCGGAGCAATTCAGCTGGATAGATCCGTGAAACTAATTTCCCCTCCGACCCTTCCTATTCTGCCCTCGATATGGATTCTTCGTAATTCCTCCACCTAAAGCAAATGTGGGGAAAGGAGGGGAGTTAATCAACGCCTATGCTCATAGGCCTATGCTCCGCGAAGACAGCCTGTATCTCTCTCTCCGTCTCTGTCTCTGTCTCTGTTTCTGTCTCTGTCTCTGTTTCTGTCTCTGTCTCTGTCTCTCTCCGTCTCTGTCTCTCTCCGTCTCTGTCTCTGTCTCTGTCTCTCTCTTTCTCTCTCTCTGTCTCTCTGTCTCTCTCTCTCGCTATCTCCTCTCCTCCCTCTCTTTCTCGTTCTGTCTCTGTTTCTGCCAGTCTTTGTGTTCTATTATTATTCCTCTCCTCTCTCTTCGTCTCTTTATCTGTCTCTATCTGTGTCTTAGTCCTTGTCCTCATCTCTCTCCGTCTCTTCATCTGCCGCGTTCCACAACTGTATTTGTCTCCGGTGCTTTCTCAGAAGCCGTTCTGTTTATATTTAATCGTTCAGATAATTGATGCGAATTAAGTAAATCCAATTCAAGTCTGGGATAGATTGACATTGGGTTGAGGTCCAAAGGCAGGTCAAGGTCAAGGCCATTCAGATTCAGCTGTAACACAACGGCAGCCTTACCTACTGGATTTCGACTGGGCGTCAAAGAAGAATGATTGTGGGCTGTAATGTCTGATAGAACCAGACATTATATTTTTATAATATTTAATGTTTCCAATGTAAGTATGACAACTATGACACAATTCTTTTTGATCGGGGGTTTACATTTGTGGTTGGGAGCGCCTCTGATGAGGTTCTCTGGAAGTGGTGCTACATAATTTTGCAATTAAGTCCTACGATTACTATTACATATATTACAGCAAATTTAAAGTGCGTTGAACTGTTTCTGCACATGGCATTGTAGACACTGCATACATTGCTGCAAATTCTAATAACAGGAGACACATATGCAGAGGCGCGTTTACAGAAAACGGGGCCTTATAAGCGTAAACATTTTGGGGGCCTTCTGAAACTGCAGCAGACGGCCGTTGCGGCGTGTTGTTAACAAGTCTGATGTTATTTTGCACAATTGCACAAAAATGAATTATTAGCCCAAATGAACAAAACAATTATAGGCCTAAATTACAATAATATACTTTTATGTGAATGTTAAACTGTAAAAAAAATAGAAAATAGGTTATATTGAAAATAATTCAAAATTTAGGAAGTGTCATTTTTTTATAATTGAAAATAATTCATTCGTTTGGGGGCCCTCCGAGATTTGGGGGTCCTAGGCGCGCGCCTAGTGCGCCTATACGTAAACGCGCCTCTGCACATATGTGACTTTGAGTTTTAGGCCAAAATCACGATCATTGTTGCACGGTTTACATTACTAAACGTTTTTGAAGTTTCCAGAGATTACTTTTAAGAGCGATTGACGATCCATTGAGTTAACCATAATACTGTCGTTCATCTGCCATTTTAAATAATGCCTTACCTATAACAATGGCACTTCGATAAGGTTTCAATGTCATCGATATATAAATCGAATTTCTTGCGTTTATATTTACCCTTGCTAAGAGTCCCAACGCTATTTGGCTTTTCTTTCCTCTCAAATAGTAAGTAGTCCCAATTCTTTCAATCGCCCAATTCTTGCAATTGGCCTGTTTTATTATGCCAAGCAGCAGAAAGCTTTTAGCTTAACAAAAAAAAGCCCAAACAAAGGGCGTTCTGCGGAAACACAAGCGTTTCACGAGCCTCCCGTCGTCTCAGCCATTAGCCTCTCTTGTCTTCCGACGCCCAAGAATCAACAGCGATCGAGTTGTATGCTGAGGACGAGTACAAATCCGTTGGTAGAGGTTTCATTTGATGCCAGCCACGCAATCATTACCCTCTCAACGTACGTCCGAATAGGGATGTCACGATAATTGGCCGATTAAAATTAACTGCTTCAGACCGGCCGTCGAGAGACGGTGCGCCGTGTTTGTCCAGTCATTGTTAGCGGAAATCTAGCGCAAATATGTCGATGGGCCTTAGCGACGATGCTAAAATGGCAGGCATCAAGAAATCTATGTGTTGTAGAGGAACGGAAACTCGTGCAAATAATTGTATATCCGGTATGCTTCCTTACCCATTGATATCCCCCGCTTCAATTTTTCCAACTGATATGGAATATGATATTTTACTCTCCGCAGATAATTTTTTACTCTACAACTATTAGGCCTACAGTACTATTCGTCGATATTTATTCAGAAATAACATAAGCTGCAATGCATTTGTCATGTAATCAGAGAACGATAACTTCCTATCCGCCAGAGGGCTAAGCTCCAACTAGTCACATGACGTTAAATAAGGACTTTCCCGTCCTGTTTTTATAGATCCTTGGCCAGGCACTAAGTATCAAGTAGTGTCGTCAGTGGCCAATATCCATATAATATTATCGTTAGGAGGAGCTAAGGTTGGGTTGGATCTACCTATAGTCAATTCAATTCTAATCGAATCAAATTGCACCTCAATACTCTCATTTTACCTCTCCCTAACCTAGTCACATGAAGTTCTATTATATTCTGTTTTATTCTTTTCTATTCTATTCTGTTCATTTCTATTATGTTCTATTCTATTCTATTCCATTCTGTTCTATTCTATTCTATTCTATTCTGTTCTATTCTGCTCTGTTATATTTTGGTCAATTCTATTCTGCTCTAATATGTTTTCTTATCGTACTTATTATGTCTCTAGCTCTATTGTAATCTAGCTGTAGATTTAGCTCTAATATAAACTATTCATCTACATTTGAATTAAGTTCAATCCATACCAATCCGGCAGAACTGTCTGGCTGAACACAACCTTGCTTAAGAGGAAACTTAGAAGCATTGACTTCAGAGAGCAGTTATTCTTACCGTGAAAAAATGTTTTTGAGCAGGTTATGTTGCGTCATGTTATTCTCAGTGATGTGATGTTATGTGATGTTATGTTATGCTGTGTCATATCATGTAGATCTATGCAATTTGTGAATGCATGCATATAGCGCCTTTTCAAGAAAACTCATCAGAGGTGCTCAGGATCTGATAAAAACAAGCCACGATGGGATAGAATTGTCCCTAACCGCTTGCGCAATAGAGACATAAAAATTAGAACCATGTGTTCAGTCCATTCCGATTAACCAGCCAAATGTAAGCAGATCGTCTATTCCACTACAGATCTGCGGTTGGTCGATTCTCGGCCTGGGCGTCTGGCTGCGAATCAACCGGGACTCTCTCGTCTTGGCCCACCTCTTGACGGACCCCCGTCGATCCCCGGACAACCCAACTGTAGCTCCTTCGGCCGAGTCGGGCGACCAGCAAGGGACGGAGACGATGTCGACGACCTTTGACTCGGTCGCCTTTTGTCTGATCGGCGTCGGTGGATTCCTGGCAGCGATGAGTTTCCTCGGCTGCTGCGGAGCCTGTGCGGAAAGCGTCTGCTTCCTCGGCTTTGTAAGTATTCATCTCATCTTATCCAACCTATTCTGTTGTATTCTGTTGTGCTCTATTCTGTTCTATTCCACTCCTCTCCATTCTATTATGTTTTGTTCTATGCCATTCTGTTCTATTCGATTCTGTTTTTATTCTGTCACGTTCTATTCCATCACTTTCTAATCTATTTGGTTATATTCTATTCTGTTCCGCTCCACTCTGTTCTATTCTATTCTGGTCAAATATATTCTGCTCTATTCTGTTATATTCTATTAAGTTCTATCATATTCTGTTCTGTTCTAGTCTGTTATGTTCCATTCTATTATATTCTGGTCTATTCTGTTTTATTCTGTTCTTTTTTATTCTATTATATTCTGTTCAATTATATTGTGTTCTATTATTTTATGCTCTATTATATGCTGCTCTATTCTGTAATATTCTATTCGGTTCTTTTGTATTCTGTTCTTTTGTATTCAATGGTTGAGTTCTATTCTATTCAGTTTTATGCTATTCAGCTCTATTCTGTTCTGTTCTATTCTGTTCTATTATATTTTGTTCGATTCTATTCTGTTCTAATATCTTCTGTTCTCGTTTCTTCTCTTCTGTTATATTCTACTCTGTCTATCCTATTCTGTTCTATTATAATCTGTTCGATTGCCTTATGTTCCATTCTATTCTACTCTTTTATGTTCTGCCCTATTCTATTCTGCTCTATTTTTCTGTTTTATTCGATTCTACTATAATCTAATCGTCGGTTTATCATTTGCGTACCTTATCATTATCATCATCGTTTTACATGTGCCGTTCCTTCTCATTTTCTGTTCAGTATCTTGGCTGACGTTTCATAGCGTTAGTGAAAAATTTGCCGTATTCTACCTTTGCCCTACTTTTCTTACTCTCTTAATTTGCTATATCTTACCTCTCTAACCTTATCTTACCTCGATGAACATTAACTTATCCCATCTCACCTTACCTTAGCTCGCCTCACCTTACATCCTTGCCTTACCGTACCTTGCGTTTCCTTTCTTTACTATAGCCTACCTCACCTCACCTTGATATACCTTGCCTGATATACTTTACTACCTTATCTTACCTTTTCTCACCTCACCTTACCTTACCGTATCTTAGCTTACTTTAGCAAATCTTACTTTACCTTGCCTTACCTTACCTCTACTTATTTTACTTTAATGACCTTACCTAACGGCGCCTTATCTTACTTTACCTTACCTTACCTTACCATATCTTACTCTAGCTTACCTTACCTCCGGTACATTAGACACCTGTAAAGTAACTGACCACAGCGTTCTACAGCGTCTGTCCAATTGGCTAAGACGAAATATTGGAAAGACGGCTATCTGAATGCAACAGGCAGTAATAAATTCTCAATGGCTGTCTACTGTCGCTCGACGACGGGAGGCTCATCCATCGCAGGCTGAGCGCCACCAACAGCCATATGGCTAATTGGCTGTTAGCCATAAATCGTATAAGCGGTCTTTAGAAAGGAGGTGGAAGGGCTGGAGGAGGAGGACGAGAAAGAAGAGGAGGAGGGGAGAAGAAGTGGAGAACCAGAAGGAGGAGGAGAAGGAGGACAGTCTGAGGAGGAGGATGAAGACTTGGGAAGGGAGGTGGTGCCTGATGGAGAATGAGGAAGTAGATGAGGAAGATCAGCATAAGGATTAGAACGAGAGGCTATGGACGAGGATAAAGAGGTAAAAACAAAGTACGAGGAAGAGGATGAAGAGGAGGATCTGAATGAGGGTGGTAATAAGGATATTTTGAAGAGGAGCAGGATGGGGACCGGAGGAGGACATCCTTAATAGGAGGATGGGAAGAAGAGGAGGATCAGAAAGGGTTTAGAATGTAAATGAAATTGATGAGCTGGGAGGAAAACTGTGAAGAAGAGGAGCATTAGATGGAGGAGGAAGAGGACGAGGAGCTAGAGGCGTTTTGGAGGAGGAGGCCGAAGAGGATGTGGAACAGAGGAAGAAAATGAGAGACAGAAAGGAGAGGAGGAGGAGAAAAGAGGAACAAGACAGGAACAGGAGAAGAATTAGGCTAGGAGGATCAGGGGTGGAGGAGGATGATAGGAGGAAGAGTAGAGAATGAGGAAAAGAGAATTAGGAAGAGAGAATAAGGAGGACGAGGTTGAGGAGAGGGAGTGGAATTGACTTCCACTGGCAAACTATAAGCATTTTGGCTGATCAAACAAACCATAGTCCTGGAGAGCTTTCCATCTAAGACCTTCTTCAGCGAATGCGGCAATAATGACATCCGGATGGATTGACATTCCATCCGTCTGTTGATTCCTTGTCCCTCCGGAAATTCGGACACATAATCCGGGAAATGGTCGGCGTCCAGGTGAATGTGGGATGAGATAATTGCCGAGAAATGAATCCACTAAGCAGGTAGATTTAGGTGGCGCCCTCTCTCGACGAACCATAACCGACGAAAGCCTTAAGAAATTAGAAAGTGCCTTTTGAATACATTTCAAAGACACGAAATAAGACGCCTCAAAAGACTAGAGAAAAATTCAGGAAAAGCATTGAGCAGATGGTGCTGGTTGGTGGCATAGTGGACGACGCGCTGGACTATTGCCTCTGCGACGCGATTCGATTTTCAGTCATGAGCCATTTACAATCTAATCTATTCCAATCCAATACAATCCAGTCTAATCTAATCTAATGACTTATATAGCGCCGATATTTATAATACACAATGCATCAGTCAATTGTCGCTTCTACTGGAGTAACAACAACAAATTATTATTCGTCGAAAAAGTCGTGTGGAATATTCTCTGGTCTTTCTGGCAACCGGACTCGGATTTCCACCGGGAAACTCTGGACGACCCCTCTGATATGACGCAGCATTTGTCAATGAGCTGGTGCCCTGCGCTTAGTCTTGGAGTCGCTCCTCAGAAGTTAACGATTTCGATTACGAACTTTTATTAAACATAATTTGTTAGAGATCGTAACGTCTATGCGTCTTGGCAGGGCCAGTTTCTCGTTTGATGACTTCATTCCCTAGATCATAAATCTGAGCTAATAGGATTATTTTAAATAATATTTGATCTTTTTATTTCCACCTAAGACTTTCTCAGCGAATGCGGTAATAATGACATATATTTTATACATATATTTTATACAAATATTTTAGTTTAATAATATTTGACCTTGGTTCACTTTACTGTGTTTGCCACTGTTTGGTACTAAATGTAAGAAATGTTGCTATAGTTTGCACTGTATACAGTGGTATACAAAAGTTTAGAATCCCTTGCCGATTTTTGCAATTCTTTGATTCAAGGTTTTAAGGTTAATAGTGTCTTGGTAAACATATGCAAGTAAAATTAGTGTGTTCCTTTTGTTTGGTTACCATTTTGGAACTTTTTCCTTGAATTAACATGACAATAATTTTTGCCAAGTGCCAGTGGTGGATATGTCGATATGAAAAGGTAAAAAAAGCATGCAATCGGCCAGTGCTTCTTCTGTGTATCGTAAACATACAATGTGTTTAAATGAAATAAAGAACATGCACTGTACGGTAGTAAGCCTTCTCTGTGGTGTATTAGCCTTGAAAAGTGCCGGTTTTATGCGTCAGTGATGGATCAGTATTTTATGGACCAGTCATTGCTCTTCACCACTTGTCTGCAGCTTGTCGGCATGTGTGTGTATGTATGTATTGTATGTATGTATGTATTGTATGTATGTATGTATGTATGTATGTATGTATGTATGTATGTATGTGTATGTACGTTTTGTATGTACGTATGCATATATGTATCTCAGGGCTTACTGCACCCCAGTGTCCAGTTTGCCTGGTCGGGCCTCTCTCCGGTCATCTGCCCGTGGCCACTTGCTAGTTCCTTGGATGCGCACTGCTACTGCCCAGTCCCGTAGTTTTGCGGTTGTGGGCCCTTCCAGCTGGAACAGCCTCCCTCAAGGTTTTAGGCTTGTCCTCCTCTCTCTCTCTCCTGCCCAGTTTCGCAAGCGCCTGAAAACATTTCTCTTTGTCAGTGAAGACACTGACCCGGGTCGGGAGCGCCTCTGATTATGAGTGGCGCTATATAAATTCTCGATTACAATTACAATATGCATGTGCGTAACTAGGTATGAATGTATGATGCACGCATGCATTTAGCCGATGTATGTATAGTTGGCTGTTTGTGTAGCGACTTTTAAACCTCGTTAAGGCGTCTTATCATTAAAGAAACACCGAGGATGCAACATTTCGAATAACAATTAAGCCCAATATCAGAGTAGAACATCTCTTTTTGTATGATTATAGTACACCCTTCTGACTTCAATGGTCGTCGCTGGAGAAATCGTCTGCGCCTCGTTCTCTTCAACCTTCGTCAATCAGGTGATTGTCACGATTCGCTAATTTGTTCATACTTTGATGAACAGTCGTTGAACATTCAGCTTATCCTCTAAATGATTTATTAATTGATTATTTGTTTGGTCGTCTGGTTGGTTTCGTTTGTGTGAATGTCACATCGTTCCTTTCATTGTGTCATCTAACTGTTTCTAACACACCTCCGACGCTTATTGGTTCATTTTATAATCTGTATCAATTTACACAAGAAGAAGTCTCATGTTCTGAAACAAGGTAAAATCCCAGTTCGTGTTCCTGTAGATTTTAATGGACACCGGCCTTTCAGACATCAAAAACTAGATAAAATATTTCTATTCGCTCATTCATCCATTCATTCGTCTATTCATTCATTCTTTCTTTTTTATTTATTCCTTTGTTCCTTCGTTCATTTCATCATTCCCTCATTTGTTCGTTCATGCGTTCATTCTGTCAGTCATTCGAATGTTTTTTGGCAAATTTTTTAGATATCCACAAAGCTTCTTACAAACATGCACCATCAGCTGCACACGGAATACAATTATACGGCTAAGAAGACCACGAATACGATGTCGGAAGCCTACAAAATGACACTGGCTTGGGACACACTCCAGATTAAGGTTTCCATATTTTTCATGCATGTAGTTCCACTTTCGTGGCAAAGCGCTTTGCTTTTTTGTGGGTGGAAAAATCGGAAGAATGTTTTATGGGCTGGATATCTTATTGGACACTCATCTAGTTTTAAATATCTAGCCGAAGGTCTAGTTGGATTATTAGTGTCATTTTTAATTAGTTCTAAAATAGGTTGCAGATCATTGATTCGAAATCTTAAATAGCTGTCAAACGCTTGTCGGAAATCTTTCTTTCCAGCTGCAGTGCTGCGGTGCGCTGGGACCTCGCGACTACTTCTACAGTTCCTGGTTCAACCACACGCAAGACTCCACCGGATTCTTCGTTCCTCCTTCGTGTTGTCTTCTTATCAATGAAGACCCACGGAAACCAATGACGGTCGATGAGAACCTCTGCCAGATGGAAGCTATCCTACTCGGACAGACCAATCAACCGATCACGCAGGTACATGTCCAGGTAAGACCCTGAGACTCCCTGACACAGGTAAACGTCGGAGGAAAGTTTTTTAATGCAACGAATGAACGAGCGAATGGAAGAACGAACAACAGTATGAACAATGAAATAAATGAACAACTGAACGAACTAATGAATGAGCGAATGAGAGAAGGAACGAACGAACGAACGAACGAACGAAAGGCCAAATGAACAACTTATTGAACCACCTGATGAACGAATGAACGAAAAAAATGAACGCTTGAACGAATGTCGTATAGTAACCTGTGACAATCGATGTGTTGTTATAGGGATGCTACCGGACGATATTAGAACTGTTCAGCAGCTACCAGAACTTCGCACTGATGTCACTTGTTGTAACCGTTCTTTCGCAGGTAATCCAGTTCTATCCTTCGTCTTTTTCAGTTAAAATAGGTCACCAATGTAATACATAGACAGATATCTCGCAATGTTCTCAGCCAAGCAAACGCTGGGAATACAAGTCTTCTGCCCGTAAACTCGTAACGATGACACATCCTTTTTAACCTAAAACCTTAATGACGACATTTCTTCGCAACGAGGGCATGTCCTCAGGCAGTAAACTTTGTCACCAGGCAGTGTCATCCGACAGTAACGCATTAAGAAGAATGTGTACCGAGGACAAGTCCTTTGGCATTGAATGACGTATGAGGCCATATCCTGGATACATATATGGATACATCACAACAAGGCCATGTCCTCTGGTAGGATACAGCGTAACTAGGTCATGTCCCCTGATAGGGTACAACGTGAGGAGATCATGTCCTCTGATAGGATACATCGTGACGAGGTAATATCCACTGATAGGGTACATGGTAACTAGGCTATGTCCTCTGACAGGGTACATCGTTACGACGTCACGTCCTCTGATAGGATACATCGTAACGATTTCATATCTTCATATAGGATACATCGTAACGAGGCCAAGTCCTCTGGTGGGATACGTAGTAACGAGGCCATGTCCTCTAATAGGATACATCGTAACGAGGCCATGTCCTCTGATAGGATACATCGTAACGAGGCCATGTCCTCTGATAGGATACATCGTAACTATTTCATATCCTCTGATAGGATATATCGTAACGAGGCCATGTCCTCTGATAGGATACATCGTAACGAGGCCATGTCCTCTGATAGGATACATCGTAACGAGGCCATGTCCTCTGATAGGATACGTCGTAACGAGGCCATGTCCTCTGATAGGATACGTCATAATGAGGCCATGTCCTTTGGCAGCCAGCTGAACGATTGCGGGGTCATCGGGTGCTGACATGACACGAGAAATCACTTGGAAGCACAATCGATCAGTCGGACTTTGCAAAAGGAAAGACGACGGTTGTTAACAGCAAGAGGAGGAATAGCAGGAGGAGGAGGAGACGGAGTAGGAGGAGGAGACACAGATCGAGGGCATTGATCTATGGATGCGATTGAGGCTGCAGGTAGAGAGGAAAGGAATAACAATACGAGATCTCAAAGTATCCAATGAATGGACGACCGACGGCAACAACAATCGAAACAACGATAGAATGAACATGGTAGCGAATCAGTCATTGGCTGAAATGAACGACGGGCGAATAAATGCATGATCGAACCAACATCATAATTTAATCGATGAATTAATCAATAATCAATCAATAAAATAAGTTTACTATTCATCCAATAGAATGAATTAATCAAACACCCAGTTAGCCAAAACACTAATCAATCAGTCAATATTGAACAACAATCAAAAACCAGTCCAATGATCGCAGACACTGATAACAGTGACAATAACAATTGCAAAACCCGTGGCATTAACAAACAAAAACATTTCCATTAGAACTAGTGTTATTGCTAACTATTGCTAACTGTAAAAATAACATTTGCAAAATCTGCGGCATTAACAATACAATGACACTTCCGTTAGAATTAACGTTATTGTAAACTTTTGCTAACTGTAGCCATAATATTTGTAAAAAACTTCGGCGTTAACAGCACAATAACATTTCCATTAGAATTAACGTAATTGTTAACGTTTACATTAACGCAGGTGATAAGCTTCGCTTGTTCGTGTTTTCTCATCGGTCGGATTCGCAAGAAACAATCGGACTACTCGTGCTACGACAACGATGATTACGAGTGATCAACAACAACGACAATCATCACTTTAGCCCTGACATGCAAAGGAATTTCAGCGGCAACGACATCGATGATAACAGCTGATAATAACGCCTGTTAATTTAACAACTAACAACTACAACTATGAAGGAATCATAACAACACAGTATGACTAAACAACGACGAAAAACGATTAGTTTGCAACGACGATAATAAATAGATTAATTTATTAAATAGATTAATTAATAGATTATTTGTCCGCACAACTGACTAGGGTGTCAAGGATTAGCCAGAACTTCTGCCGCCGACACAAACTAAGACGTTATATCAATTGGCATTGAATTGATTGGTTAATGATTTCAACGATTATATTAATCAACGATTACGTGAATCGATGATTAGATTACCCAGCGATTAGATTAATCAGTGATTGTTTTAATCAATGATTAATCAATGATTAATCGTAGAATGAAATTTAGTCTTATAGTAGTGTTGCCAGAGCTACATTAGACACAAATTGTCTCTTAAGTAAGCTCAGTTGCATTGTGGTCTACCACATATATCTTGGAAATCAATCCTTGATCGCGATGTCTACCGATAGCAGAAACTTGTGTGGCTAAAACCTACGTCAACAACTTGTCTGATAAAAATAGAATCAAAGTACCCACACCAATATATTAATACAATCTTTCACGTAATGCAATGAAATGTAAGCAATGTAATATACCGTAAGTACGGTACGTAATGTATAATTTATATAGCGCCTTTTGAAGGTATCTACTCAGAAGTTTCTGTTCTTTAGGCCAAAGTGGCCCGTTGATGACCACCATAAATGTGTAATTTATAGAAGGGTTTCAGCGCACGAGTTTCTGAAATCAACAGATATGGATATCAATATGAACAACAGACACATATGTCGGATATCACTGTATATCAGAAATCAACAGATAGTATAATAGATATTGATAGTAGACACGTGTTGACTATTACTATATATCTGAGAGTAACAGACATTAAAATATATACAAGTCATGTAGATTTATAGTAGATACTTGTATCGGCTATCGATTGCATTTTAATACAGGACCTTACAGTAACAGAAATAGCATTAAATTGTCTCGTTAGTTAATGTCCGTCATAAGGCGCATACAAATGGTAAATTGACAGACGATACAAATGTCTAGGCCAAGTATACATTTTAATATCTGTTAATATCAGATAAATGGTAATGGTCAACACGAGTTTACTAGTGGATATTGTTAGCAGGCGCTTGTTTTTGACTATTACCTTGTGTCTGATATAATCATACTGTCTCTTAATAGCTGACATATGTATACAAACACGATGAGTGGAAAAAAGCGACCCCTGTAAAACTTCGTTATAGCATGCAATCAAAATAAACAACAAAGATATTTTTAATGAAATTTGGAAGACATGCCATTTATCTAGCGTGGTTGACGCCTTAAGCTAGGATTTCTGCTCTAAATGTCCTACTTTGGCTTCCACGCAGGCTGTAAGGCGCGCCCGCTACTGACTTATTGCGGCATCAATTTTACTTTGATCCAATGCAGCCCACGCTTTGCCTGATATGCCGACGTAGCTCAATGATAAGCTTATTCCAGATTTTCTTCTCTAGACTTTCTTGTATTATTCCCCAGATTTAAAAGACTGCAGATTTAGGAGTGGGCTGTTTGGAGGCCAATGTGCAGAAGGCATAAAAAAGAATTCGACAGTTTCACGAGTTTATTTTAAGAAATGACGTCACAATGACCTCATATTTAACTGGGGACAGTCCAAGATTTTAAAAAAATTATTAAACATAGCAGTCAATATAAAAATCCACTTGAATTCCCTGACATTTGTGAATATGTTTCGTAGTTATATTAACGAAGCTCTAGAGGTCGCTGACATTTGTGAATATGTTTTGTAGTTATATTAACGAAGCTCTAGAGGTCGCTTTTTTCCCCACTCACATTGTAGATGGCTCGCAGGCAGAGCATGGCCAGGCTAAGCGTGGTCTGTCGAGCTTTTGGTCGGACAATGAGCTGCGTGCGCCGTAGGCGAAAGATGAGGAATCGCGGGATACGGAGCCTGCTGAAGAAGCATTGTGAAGCAGAGAAAAACAAGAGTGACGTGAGGAGCGTGTCTAATTGCATGACCGTTGGGTAATGACGCATTGACGGAGATCAGAAACTCCTTTTAAGTCTGTCTGTTTCGCC
This sequence comes from Allolobophora icterica, assembly GCA_963556255.1. Lineage (NCBI taxonomy): Eukaryota > Metazoa > Annelida > Clitellata > Crassiclitellata > Lumbricidae > Allolobophora > Allolobophora icterica. The sequence continues at coordinate 19,517,012 of OY744612.1, read as the reverse complement.
CACAGCAATGCCAGACGTGCACGGTCATTCGCTTCTACAGTTTCCGGTTCGGAAGCAAAGATTGGATAGGTGGGTGAGTAGTTTTGAGTAAGGTGGGTGGGTGACTGGGATGATAGTCATTGCATGGGTGGGTGGGTGGGTGGGTGGGTGAGTGGGCGGGTGGGTGGGTGGGTGGGTGGGTGGGTGAGTTGGTTGGCGGATGGATGGGTAAATCGATGGATCGAAGGATGGGGGTGGGTGAGTGGGTTGGTGGGTGGTGGGTGTTTGAGTGCGTCACTGGGTTGGTGGGTAACTATAGGTAGATGGGCGAGTAGTTTGGTGGGTAACTATAGGTAGATGGGCGAGTAGTTTGGTGGGTGGGTAGGTTGTATTCTATTCTACTGTAAGCAGTCTTGTTGTCCTCGAGACCAAGGTCTTGGTCTCGAGTGCACTCGAGTTCGTTTTTAAAAGTCTTGGTCTTGGTCTTGGTCTTGAGACCAAAGGTCTTGGTCTTGGTCTTGGTCTTGAGGTTCAAGGTCTTGGTCTTGGTTTTGCAAGACCAAGACCAAGACTTTTGTCAATATGAACAGTCATTAATATTAACAAACGGCAAGAATTTTAAAAATTTATCCAATAATTACTCATACAGTTATTGCTTTAGTATTTACACGGTGTGAATGAGGCTTCACTGTTGTTTTGAAAAATTATTTTGACTTCCGGTTATTTACCATGGAATGATTTCAAAACAGACTCACGATTACTTTGTACATTTACATCCGGTTCTTGAAAAACTGCTTTGTGTGCTAGCGATTTCAGCACTTGTAGACCGTGTTTTTTCACATGGCAGAATTTTTTGAAGTCCCACAGGTCACGTGTTGGTCAGAAAATTCTGAGCAAATTGGTTTTTATAAAATTCAACAGGCATTTGGAATAACATTTCGCACGAAGGACTTTTGTAAATACGAATTCGGAATTCTCTGCAGTCTCCATTTAGAGTTGTTTTGCTTGAATAAAAGAAAAAACTCATGTTTTCATTAAAATAACGAGTATTTCGACTTGACAATTTTTAGTAAGGAATAGAAGTCTGGATACGACTGTGATTTTTTTGGGGTCTTGGTCTCGGTCTTGGTCTTGAGGTTCAAGGTCTTGGTCTTGGTCTTGGTCTCGAGGTTCAAGGTCTTGGTCTTGGTCTTGGTCTTGAGGTTCAAGGTCTTGGTCTTGGTCATGGTCTTGAGGTTCAAGGTCTTGGTCTTGGTCTTGGTCTTGAGGTTCAAGGTCTTGACAACAAGACTGACTGTAAGTGTTGCAATTCTGTTCCATGCTGCTACATCGCAAGATACGTCGAGGTGAGTTATAAAGAAAAGTAGGCTACTATGTTCTAGAACAGTTGTTCTTAAACTTTTTTAACCGGAAAAACTTAATATTGCTGTTCGCGGAACACCTAGTGCAAGCGCGTGAATTTTTAATATATAAAAAGAACAAATTCATTTGCTAATATTGTATAAAATTAAATAGTTTCAAGCGGCTAACGATTTTAATGAAAATCCGAAAAAAAAAATTTTCGCGAATGAAGTATAAGTTATAAATTTTAAAGAACGTTTTGCGGACCGATGACCAGAGAGTTGTGCGTCCGGTCCCGGGCTGTAGAAAACCAATTTAAGAACCACTGCTACCGAGAAAGGTTTATGGTAATCAGAGTTTAATATCAATGCGCAATTTTCATTCAAAATACTCACATATGTGTTTTCGATGAGTTTTAGGTTCAGTATTGTTTGGGCGATCGCGCAGTTGCCGTACCTATTGCCTGTAACCGGAATATCTATGTGAAGCCTTTTCTTACTTAATGCGGTGCACTTTGCCCGCTGCCAATTCGTGCAGGCGAAATCCTTTCAGGATTTAATGCTAAGATAGGCCTATTTTATGGACAAAATTAGTGTTCTTATTAGAGCAGACGATGATGACAACAATGATGACGACAACAACTACGACGATGGTAGTAGTGATGATGATGAAGACGACGATGAAGAAGAAGAAATAATTTGCAAAGCATTAAAATAGCGAGTCATAATTACACAACGTCACAGATCCGAGAATTTATGAGTGACGTCGTCTGTTTTGTTGCAACATCTGTCTCCGTCTGTCTGTCTGTTTGTCTGTCTGTTTGTCTCTCTGGCTGTGTCTCTGTCTATCTCCGGCTCTGTCTTTGTTTCTCTCCCCACCTTCTATATCTCAATTGCGAGACCCATCACACGAAGCATACGGAATATTTCTGTTACTTGCTCGTAAAGCTGCTCTATAGTTTTAAAAACCAGTCATGGAGGAATGCAGGTTACAATGAAATTATATATTCTACTGAGTCTTCTCAATAAAACTTAACTATTCTAGTTATCGTAATTTTAGCGACAGTTGGTCATTCGAGCGATGGTTTATGATCAAATGACTTTCTCCTGTTGGGTTGAGTCAAATGGAATCATTGAATCACCTTTAGAATGTTGGCTTTGACTAGATTTTCGTCTAAATTAAAGTATAATTCGGATTGGAGCTCAGTTTAAAATTCATAAAATGTGGTTTGAAATTCTGATTAAAATTCAGATAAGGGTTCAGGTTAGAATAGATCATATTAGATCATATATTAGATCATATCAGATCATATAATTATATTAGTTTAGATTAGATCATATAAGATCATATCAGACTGGATTATTAGCACTGCTTTGTAAGAGCGGATAATGTAGTGGATTATAGCCAGAAGGCTTACAAGTTTACATCACTTGTCTTGCAATAATTAATTATAGGCCCTAACTGAAAAGTCGTCAGCACTATACAATTCATGCCTGGCTTATTCAATGTCACAATTTTGTCCTGACAGTAGTTTAACAGTATAGTTTACTTTGTTAGTGCTTTAGACACCCTTTCGTTGCATTAGTGCAGTGTTAGCCTGCTGGACTGTTAACCGAGAGGTCGGGGGAGGGGTGGTGGTGGTTTAAATCCTCGTCAGGGCAGAAACTTGCTTCGAGATTTCTGCTTCACATGCGCCTCATAGTTACTCAGCTATAATGAGTACACTGACCGTACACTGCCGGCGGAAGGATGAGACGGCGAGACAGCGGACTAGCCACCCGGCCTCATATGCCGAGGCTAAGAAAATGAAGTCGATAAGCCTTCGTGTCCATGGATACCTCTCGGGTTTAGCTTAAGAGATTGCTCTTCTTCTGTGTGGCATTAAAACGTTGTTTTGTTTTAGGATTCCTCGAGTGGAGCATTGTACCATGTCTCCGACTGGGATCCCCAGAGGAGTCAGTGTAACCCCCGTACAAGAAACCCTCGCCAGTATTCCGGACAAACCGCAAGCCACCTGTCTGCCGAGCGTGGCGAAGCTCTGTCACCCTGGCAACTACTTTAACCCCGCAAAGTAAAGGCTTTGCTGCATTCAGGTTAATTTATGTAGCGCCAGAATAAGATTCGTGTAGAGGTCTCAAGAGACTTGAAACTTTTCCGCTACTGATTGATGCTTTCTGCTTTACTCTAACGGTATACTATAAATGTAGAGTTAGATAAGACTATCTTGAGAGTTTTCTACGCTTGTTCTTGCTTTAACAAAAGTAGGCCTATAGTGCGGGATTTAGGCATAAGCTAAAAGAGCTACAGCTTAAGGCCTCATAATCCGCAGGGGCCTTAAAAACTCAGAATTTTGGGGGCTTTTTAAAAAATTTATGTGTGCTGTATAATATATATTTATCATGTAGAACCTTTTAAATGGCTTGTGTAGCAAATTCAATCTCGCCTTTTGTAAATGCATTATTTTTATGGAATTTTTTCACTTTAAATTCATTCATTCATTCATAAATGTCTTGTTATTAAATAACTAAAAGGCATATATGTTTTCAAGTTTTGTGAGACCTTCTGGACGTTCTGGTGTAATTTTTTAGCAAGGGGCATTCAAGCTTAGGACCTCACCAACTCTAAATCCGATACTGCATGAACCCGAAACTTTAAGCTTATACAGAAGCATGGAAGCAAGCACACAGTATCTTTGTCTTAGTTACGTTTTACTTGGTAGGCCTACACGTCGCTCTTACTGAGACTATATTTCGCTCTGAATTGAAAACTTACCTACTCCAGCTGATATTGGCTACTTTGGTGTTGCCCGGCTTCACTGTCAACTTCTGAACATAAAAGGCGGCATTATCACATTTAGATGCAGTTATCTTTACGAACGATGACTTTGATGACGACGTTGACACTGACTTTACGACAACAGTTACATTGAGGTCGAAGATGACGATGACGTTGACAGTTGTCAAATGATGACGTTTACACTGACTTGACAGTGACGTCGAAATTGCAGGGCATATTTTAACTGTATAACTAGTTGGACAAATGTCCCAGTAGTCTTAGGAATTGTCCCAGTAGTTACGCTGATTTGTCACAGGCAATGTATGTATAAAGTATAGCCGAAAAAAAGATCATCAACTTTTTTTGGAGAAGAATTTTTTTTAAAGGTACATTTTATAGACAAATTCCTAAAAAAGGTAATGATGTTATTGTTGAATCACCTTATTATTGGTTGGGAGACCCGATAGAAGTTGTAAAAAGGAGGCAAAAAAAGTCATCAACTTTTTTGGGAGATGAATTTGTTGAAAAGTCTTAAAGTTTGTAAGTTTTTGGAGATTAATTCCTTAAAAAAGGTCTTCGACCAGACCATGGCCGACTTTCTCCCACCCGCCTCTCAGACAAGAGCGCCGCCACTTAAAGTGTTTCAGAGACAAGTTCAAAAAAAATCATGAACTGGACCCATGGCTGATTTTGTCCCAGTAGTCTAAATTCCTTAAAATATGCACTGCGACATTGACTTCTATGACGATGACGTTGACATAATTGACGTTGACAATGACAGTGACGATGACGTCGACTTGACGTTGACGGTGACGTTGACGTATTTGACAAATTTGACGATGACTTGGTCCAGTGACGTCGACATTGACTTTGAAAATGACGTTGACATAATTGATAGTGAGGATGAATTGGTCTAGTGACGTTGACATTCACTTTGACGATGACGTTGACATAACTGACAGTGACGATGGCGATGACTTTGTCTTGTGTGTGTTTGTCAGGAATGGTGTCTATACGCGTTATTCGATGTGCGACTGGGATGCGTCTTTTGTGTCGAACGTTCGTCTGTCGGAGAAGGAGAGGGCGATTGGAGAGAGGGTGAGGGCAGACTCATGGAGGGTCGTCAACGGAACAGAGAAGACTGCTCTCAACAGACAGTGCAGCAATACCAAGAAACTAGGTCACTAGTGCTAAACATCTACACCCTATTATAGCTAATGCTATGCTATTTTATGTCATGCTATGTTATCTACATGCGATGCTATGCGATGCTGTGCTGTTTATGTTAAATTAAAGTTATGCTGTATAGCCTAGAGGCTAGCGCAATGCAGCAATTCGAAGAAACTAGGTCGCTAGTACCATACATGTGCGACGGATCCATCGCATTCCTAATGTGATGATATGCTATGCAATGTTATGCTATAAAATGCAATGCTATGCTGAGTTATGCTATGTTGTTTATGTTATGTTACGCGATGGTATGCTTTGCAATGAAGCAATACCAGGAAATCAAATTACAATTGCTATTACTGCTCGCTGGATTGAATTTCAATGCCACTTAATGTAATGTAAGGCTATGCTATGCGTTGCAATGTGTAGCCTAATATGTTGTATTGTGCTGTACGTTGAGGTATGTCGACATGTTGTTTCATACGAAAAATGCTGTAATGTGATGTCATGTGACGTAGTATGTTATGTAATATTATGAAATGTAATGTAACGCGATATAAGTATCATTTTATATGAAGGATGAGATATTTTGCTTTATCTGTTTCACTCCTTGGATATAATTTCGTTTTCGGTTTCCTTTGAACCGGTTTTGCTTTCATCTTGCAGGCGACAGGGCTTACGACATTTCCTTCTGGAAGGAAGAACTCATCGCAGAGAACATGGCCATGGAAACCGAAATACTTAACCTCATGGTATTCTAGTTTCATTAGATGGCGCTACTTGTCTTAAATATAAGTATAATTAAGTCGTGTTTTAAATAAGATACACGATTTCTAATAAAAGACGAGATACGATAAAATTATAGAAGACCAAACAATACAAATTTAAAACAATACACATTTACACAATAATACAAAATTTAAAACAATGCAAAATAAAAAATGCAATACAAAATTCAAAATAATGAAAAATTAAAACCAATGTAAAATAAAAAAAAAACAATACCAATATTTAAAATAATAGAAAATTCAATAAGCAATTCAGAATTAATAAGCAGTACAAAATTTAAAATACAACAAAATTTAAAAACAATACAAAATTAAGAAATGAAGCAAAAAATAAAAAATACCAGACAGTACAGAACAAACTATATAGAGACAAAATAATACAAAAAAATAATACAAGGCGAGACTAGACAATGCAAAAAAGGAGACGAGGCCAAATAATACAAGCCAAACAAGATGAGACAACGTAATACAAAAAATAAAATAAATAATATAGTAAATAATATAATAAATATAAAAATATAGAAATAAATAAATACAATAAATAAATTAAATCATAAATAAAAAAATATATAAAATTAGAAAATATAATAAACAACAACTTAATGCAAATGACTAAAGTCAAACACATTGATGTAAGATCCAAAATAATAAAATTAGTTTTCAAACCTATAAAAGACAAAACCAGACATGTACAAGACAAAAGCAATGATGCCAAACTCGACATAAGAAGAAAAGACGCAAGATTCGTCTCTATAGAAATCAATTTCGTGTAAGGGCGCTCTATAAATGCGTGATAACTCTTATAAAACAATAGACAAGACCTAACAATAGAACACAATGCTAAACAAGACAGAAGCAGACAAGTCAAGCAGACAATGAGTTACAATGTATTGTTACTTCAAGTAATTTAATCTAAACTGGCATTTATATGGAGCCAGTCGATCCATTTATGCATTTATGTAGCGCCTTTCTTCAAGAACACTCTTGAGATGTGCTTCGTTATTTTTGTCATGCAGGAGCACAAGCGAGTGATGGAGAAGGCACTGGAGGACCTCAAGTGTGCTCTCCAGGTGTCTGAGGACTGTCTGCTGCAGAGGGAGAAGAGAACTGGAATCGACCAGACAAAAGATGGCGCCGAGAAATGCCTCTCCAAGGTAGACGCATTCCGTGGGCGGATCGATGGATGGATGGATGGATGGATGGAAGGATGGATGGATGGATGGATAGGGTGGATGTGTGGATGGATAAATGGATGGATGGATGGATGGATGGATGGATGGATGGATGGATGGATGGATGGATGGATGGATGGATGGATGGATGGATGGATGGATGGATGGATGGATGGAAGGATGGAAGGATGGAAGGATGGATAGAAGGATGGACGGATGGATAGATGGATCGATGGATGTATAAATGTATGGATGGATAGGTGGATATGTGGATGGAGGAATAGATGCATGGATGGATGGATGTATGGGTGAATGGATGGAAGGATGGATGGATAGGTAGATGTATGTATGAATGGATAGATAGATAGAAGGATGGATGTATGAATGTATGAATGGTCCAATGGACAGACGGACGGATGGACGCATGGACGCATGGATGGATGGATGGATGGATGGATGGATGGATGGATGGACGGATGATGAATGGATGGATAGACGGATGGATGGATTTGAATGGATAGATATATGGCCGGACGGGCCGGAGGTGGGATTAAAGGTAAGATTGATGTCAACGCCCTAGTAGCTAACATGGTAGCTTCGCTGTGGTTGGGCCTTTGGTCTGGAACAGACTGCCATGGAACGTATACGACATATTGAGCTTCTTATCACTTCTCTGTTTCTTTTTAATGCAGCGGTTGAAGACAGTTATATTTGACAGTTATATTTCTGTCTTGTGTCATTCGGTCGCGAGCGCCTCTGAGTAGCTTTCGAATAGAGGTGCTACATAAGTGTGCTGTTACTATTACGAACTAGCGTAATTATTTCTGTCATTTTTGTTGCCTAGGAAATACTTACATTACGGAGATGTCAGACAACAATGGAGAGACTTATAGAAAAAGCCGATATCCAGTTGAAGTAGGGAAACGTTTAATTAGCATATGACTAATTTAATTTTTTATTATTTTATCTAATTATTTCCCATATCTATTATTTTATCTAATTATTTCTTCAACAAATATAACGTCTCCCACACTTCTTGCGCCAGTAATCGCTGACTCAAAATCTGAATCTCTTACGTTAAACTAAGTTAGTATAGCTAATTAATAAGTAACAGAATAGTTCGGAGACTATTTAACAATCCCAACTGTTTCGTTGCTTCCACTAATTATAATGTCAGCTTAAGTTTATAAGAACGGCAATAATAAGACAATTTGTATAGCGCCGTAGCACAACCGAAGACGAAGGAAATGGCGCTGTACATGGGATCAAAATGTGCATGAGGTATTACAAGATCATGCTAGGCAAAGCAACACTAGGCAAGTCGAGGTAAGATTAAGCAGGATGAGATTAGGAAATTCCAGGTAATTGTATGGTGGGATAATGTATGATCAGGTACACTGGCGTAAACTTGTCCAAAATATTGGGGGGATTTGGTTATTCATTCTACACTTGTTGCATTGAATGTATAGTCCATCTCAATTATTGGGGGGCATGTGCCTCGGCTGCCCTCCCCTCCCCCAGAGTCTACGCCTATGATCAGGTATGACAAGGCAAGTCCCAGCTTATCAGCATCTGCAATATGACACGAGGAAACCTACCAAACAACATAAATTGTCTGGCTAAGCCACTGAAAGTGGCTGACTTTTCTAGAAACCGATAACAAAAAGCCGCTCTAGTAGAATGTATAGTGCTTTGCCCCGCTCTCGCCCTTCTTTAGATCTGCGGGGGTTGAACTATGTCTATGCATATTCATCTTCGATCCAAGCATCAGATAAACCTGCTCAAACACAAGGACGTTTATGATCATTGTCTTCTGCAGAACTTTAGACTTTGTAGCTGCATTCGACGACCTTGTTATTGTCGCAAGACATAGTGCAGTAATATTTATCGCGTAAAGTTTCTAAACCCGTCAAAACCCAGGTACCCGGGTTTTTACTGGCGCCAAACCGAAAACCCGGGTTCGTAAAAAGCCCTCGGGTTTGCATATATATTCTAATCGTATTTGATTTTCATACATTACTTTACATAATAATTATAGTATTACTTTAAATTAAATTGCGGTATATTGTACAAAAAATGATGTATAACCTCGTTACCCTGGATGTGCTACTAGGCTGAATCGTACTCTTCAGCATAACCTTGACCTGGACGTAAGAGACAAGCACCACGCCCAGGGCATCGATGAGAGGATGACCCACCTTCGAAACTCCTCATTCGGCATTGGCTTCCACCCAGGAATTGAATACGTCGACGATACGTAAGGCTGAAGCTAAAACGTTAGGATAAGGTAAAATGAGGTATGGTTAGGTAATTTAGTGTAAGTTATGGTAAGGAAAGGTAGGGTAGGCTAGAGTAAATCAGATTAGGGTAGGGTAGGGAAGGACTTTTGCGGGGTTTATAGCACTTTTGAGGAGTTCCTAAGATCCGCTTTATTAAAGTCCAGATGCATGCATGCATACATACATACATACATACATACATACATACATACATACATACATACATACATACATACATACATATATACATACATGCATACATGCATACATACATACATACATACATACATACATACATACATACATACATACATACATACATACATACATACATACATACATACATACATACATACAATACATACATACATACATACATACATACATAGACATAAAAGAACAAGGTAAGAACAGGCAGGGTTAGGTTATCTATAGTATAGTATATTCGAGTAGGGCAGGATATAATGAGGTAGAAAAGGTTGTGTAAGGTACATTAGGGTAGGATAGATATAGGATAAAGAAAGGAATGGAAAGGAAAGGTAAATAAAGGTACTAGGCCTATAGCATAGGTAAGGAAAGGTATCGAAAGCAAGATAAAGTAAGGAGTGGTATATGGCAAGATAAGTATTTTAACCTAAGTTAAAATAAAGATTAGCAACGATTACTTGCTTGACCTGCCTTCCTCGCTTCATTTCACCTCACATTACTACACCTTTGACTTCGCATTAATCTATTTAGTCTCTCATGCATACATACACAGTATTACACACCGCACCTGCATCGTGGCTTACTTTCCCCCAACCAATTTATTATCACCGCACTTTACCTCGCTTCAATTCACCATAGTCCAACTGCAATTCACTTCACTCTAACCAACTTCAACTTATCTGAAATCATCCTATCCAACTTCACCTTAATTTACCTTAACCCAAATTCACCTGACTTAAATTCACCTTACCTCAAATTCAATTCACCCGTGTGATTGTCAGGATGTCGGATCACCGGACTTGGGTGAGATTCACGAAAGAGAACATCTCTCGTTCTCAGCATGAGCGCGACTGCTCGGAGCGCATGCGCGGCCAGCTGGACAGACACCTGCGAGCCATTGCAAACGAGATGTGGAGTCAGTACAACGCTGTCAATCACGCGATGGCCTCTCGGATTGCTGAGACGACAAATGCCAAGAATAAACTTCAGGAACAGCTCGAAAGGGTAGGCCTAAATGACAGAGAATAAGGAGAGGTGAATGAACGAATGAATGAATTAATTAATTAAAGAATAAATGAATAAATGAACGAACGAATGAATTAATGAATTGATCGAATGGGTTATAAAGAACCGTAACCTTGAAGACTCATAGGCGTAATTTGTGGGGGCACGAGGGGTACCCGTTCCCCACTTTTTGGACTGAGGTACCGTACCCCCTCCCACTTTTTGAACAATGCCAACCAATATTTTATTATTGTGCCTTACCCGAGATCGTAGTTTCCGCCTTGCTTCGTGACGTTCGTGTATGTAAGAAATTGGTACCCTCACTTTTTAGACCAAAGTTACGCCCTTGGTGGCCCCCGATGAAAACTAAGCAGCTTATTCAAAGGCGCTCAGTCAAAACGAAATCAGTAGGCAGATAAGATCAACGTCGGTTCCAGGTCAAGACCCAAAGTGAGCGAGTGACGGAAAGATTGGTGCGGATTGGAAGGATAAGACGTGTAAGAAATAGTAGGGTTGAATTAAAGAGAAATGAAATGAAAAGAAAGAACCGTAATCGATGTTGATTTCACAGTGCTTGTCAGCGTCGCATCCACAGCGCAGCGTCAAACTGCAGCCACACTCAACTGCACGCACACGCATACACACACATATCCACATATATCTGTAGATATCTATATACTCTACATCCTTTGCAGTTGACCATCTGTATCCTTCGTATCTTTCCGTTGCGACGCAGGACGTCTTTCTCTCAGCGTGTTTAACCCTTTAGGCTGCCTTTGTTTCTCTTTCAGACTGAAGAGGGTGAGAGAGAGAGAGAGAGAGAGAGAGAGAGAGAGAGAGAGAGAGAGAGAGAGAGAGAGAGAGAGAGAGAGAGAGAGAGAGAGAGAGAGAGAGAGAGAGAGAGAGAGAGAGAGAGAGAGAGAGAGAGAGAGAGAGGGGGGGGAGGGAGAGGGAGAGGGAGAGGGAGAGGGAGAGGGAGAGGGAGAGGGAGAGGGAGAGGGAGAGGGAGAGGGAGAGGGAGACAGAAACAGAGAGCGAGAGAGAAACAGAGAGCGAGGGAAAGAAAGAGAGCGAGAAAGAAAAAGAGAGCGAGAGAGAGAGAAAGAGAGAGAGAGAGAAAAAAAAGAGAGAGCGGGAGAGACACGGAGAGAGGTGCATACATTTGATGTGGTTCGTCTGTTTTGCTGCGTAGACTAACAACGAGATCCGTGACATGGAGCGGAATATCGACCTGATCCGGAAGGGAATCGCCAACAAGGAGAACTTCATGAAGGTCGCTCAGACGAGACTCGAAGAGAGGACTCATCGAATGAACATCGAACTCTGTCACGACCATCCAATGACTGGGTCTGACATTCATCAGCATCTCTCTCTCTCTCTCTCTCTCTCTCTCTCTCTCTCTCTCTCTCTCTCTCTCTCTCTCTCTCTCACACACACACACTCTCTCTCGCTCTCTCTTTCTCTCTCTCACTCACTCTCTCTTTCTCTCTCTCTCGCTCGCTCTCTTTCTTTCTCTCGCTCTCTCGCTCTCTCTCTGCCTCTCTCAGTCTCTCTCTTTGTCTCTGTCTCTCTCTATCTCTGTCTGTGTCTGTCTGTCTGTCTCTCTGCCTCTCTCAGTCTCTCTCTTTGTCTCTCTCTTTGTCTCTCTCTGTCTCTCTTTCTCTGTCTGTCTGTCTCTCTCTGTGTATCTCTCTCGTCTGCCTATCTGTCTCTCTTGCCATCTTTCTTTGGTTTGGTAGATAGTTTGCCTGGCTTTCTGGATCTCTGCGTGTATGTAATCTAGTATAATTAATATCATAATTCGTATTATCATTTGTAAAACATAGGCCTATCATTGATATATTCATCATTGATCTTATCGTATATAAAATCATTTTTATAATAATTCGCAAGATAATTTATGTAATCATTTATATAAGCATCTAAATAATAATTTCTGACGACGATGACGACGACGATGATGACCACGAAGGCGATGATGATTGCAATGTCGTAGGCTGCAGCACGAGGTGGAGGAGTTGAGACGGGCGGTGGACGTGCTGCGTGAGAAGCTCCATCAGTCGCAGTTATCGATGTGTCGACTGCTGAAGACAAGAGCCGCTCTCCAGAACGACATCGCCATCAAGGAGAACACCCTCCAGATCGACCAGCGCTGCTGCCTTGGACTGCGCAAGTGCATGGCCATGGACGCCGACGTCGGACCCATCTTCAACATGCCCATGATCAACTACCACCAGGACCTACAGCCGACCGCCTGCTGAATATTATCGCCTGTGTGGCTGTTTGTGTCTTTGTGTCTGTCTGTCTGTCTGGCTGTTTGTCTGTGTTTCTATCTGTCTGTTTTGTCTGTGTTTGTTTCTATCTGTCTGTCTGTTACTTTCCATACGTCCCTTTAGCCTTGTCTCTGCTCCTTTGGTTCTGATGATGAGTCAAACCAACTCAACTGAATGGAGTCTCTCTTTCCGTATACCTCCGTCTCTATCTTGTCTCTCTGTGTCAGTCTCGCTGTATCCCTGTTTCTGTCTCTGTCTGTATTTATCTCTGTCTGTCTGTCTCTGTCTCTCTTCTGTCTTTATTCAACAGTGTGAGCCGTCTCTCCTAAGGTCGTTCGAATGAGTTTCACAAAAACGTCTAGGAAGGAAAGTTTGCTCGAAAAACTAATCTGTTGATTTTATGTCACGTTTATTCTAAAAGTTTTCTCCGATTCTGTGAAAATATTGTTGGGCAATAAACGCTGAACGATTTAGTATTATTCAGCGTTTAATGGCATAAAGATGAAAGTCTCTGGATCAGTGATAACGTATAATGTTTATATTATATATACGTGTATATTATGTATGTAAGTATATGTGTGTGTGTGTATGTATGTATGTATGTATGTATGCATGTATGTATGTATGTATGTTTGTGTATGTGTGTATGTATGTATGTGTGTGTATGTATGTATGCATGTATGTATGAATGGATGTAAGCATATATGTATTCATGCATGTTAGTATGTATGCATCACCACCACCACCACCACCACCACCACCACCACCACCACCACCACCACCACCACCACCACCACCACCACCACCACCACCACCACCACCACCACCACCACCACCACCACCACCACCACCACCACCACCATCATCATCATCATCATCATCATCATCATCATCATCACCATCAAAATACTTACTATGGCGCCACTCAACCTGTGCTCAGCAGCGCCTTACATGTGCACAATAAAATATTATGGTAAGGCCGCACGAAACAGGTACGTCTTAACGTTGTTGCAAAGCCTAGGGTGGGAGTCCTTGGACGGGATAATCAGCAGTAGCGAGTTCCAGGCGCTAGGTCCGGCCACAGAAAACGAAGAGTCCACCAGGCGCGTCCTAAGTGGAACACCAACCCAATCATCCTCTCAGAGCTAAACGAGTAGGCCTAATGTGTTTGTATTGCTTCACACGTTAGAAATTAAACTTCGGCCATAAACTTCAATCCAAAATGTCTTTGCGATGTTGGAACAGAAGTGTCTTATAACATTGCCCTTTAATACCAGCTGGTCAGCATTAAATATAATCGGTGGTTTTCTCAAATTAGAAACACCATTTGCTTCCCAATTACATGCATGTGTACTATTTCTAACCATCTGCCACTTAATTCTAAGCTCCAAGAACTATATTACTTTAGGTATCTAAAATTAGGGAATCCAATTTCCTTTATAGATGTTTCACATCGGTGACCACAAGCACGCCAATCTTCTTTTCTATTTATATTTCACTGGCTGCAATATGTGTTGCCATTTTACTGACAACCTATCAAAAACTCAATTCAAGTTTCTCAACATTCAAGACTAGGAACTGTGCCAAAAACACATTTGTTCCAGAATAGCAAGCCAAAGACCAATATAATAAATTAAGCGATTTATTTTACAGTAAAGGTTCGTTTGCACAGTCAAACATAAACTAAAAATGAAATGTGTTCAGTCAGTCTTTTGACCTTGATGAGGACGCCATATTATATGTATTTCTGGGCATTGTAGGCTACTCTTGGATAAACGTCCAAAACGGTTTGTGTCCGTTTCATATTCCGTGCAGCGTTACAATTTGTCGAAGAAGTTGTCCAAGGGTGGAATACCCTCCTTCAAACCCTTGCGCTTCCTCGTTTCTGTGACAACCTGGCCTGGCTTGCTGGTTGTATCGAATGGATCACCACCAAGGATCTGCCAGTGATCAAAGACGCACTGTGGGAATGCCTGGCCACCAGTGTTCGATCTCAGATCGGCCGTAAATCCTTAAAAATAAAAAAATTTATTCAGTCAACATTGTTCACACAGAATTTCTAAGGAATGAAAAACTTGTTTATAGAATTAATTCAGATCAGTTTATACTGATATATGGTACAATGTAAAATTGTACTAAATCACAAATCAGCAAATAAAGCTGAAATCTGCCATAATTTTACTTTCCTACAATTAATGTTTTTATTTAAAGTACATTTACAAGATCATGGCCAATTCTTAAAAACACAGCAACAGCTTAATTCCTGGCACCAGCAGAGCCGAATTAATAAATGAACCAAACCAGCAACCTTACCAAAGGACTCGTTGACAGGAAGGAAAGCCTTCACAATGAACATGGGTGTTCCAATGACACGGTTCTCTTCAATCACATGTCCACGTCTTCTGTTGAGGACTCCGTAGATACCTCCGACTGCGGCCTCAGGCGACTACAAGATAAAAGAAAAGGCAACTCTTGATATATGAAAATTTTTGCAAATACCTTTCGATTAGTTCTACCAGAAAGGTCATACATACAACTGCAGCTGAATGTTTATGAAGAACATTGCACCATGGTTGCTTAGTTCCAGCTTCGTTGCTCATGGTCCTATGTTCATCGTAAAATCAAGCGAAACTGATATTTTGCTTAGTGTTCGATTTTTGTGAATGCTTTGTCATATCAAGGACATATTACTGCTCGGCATGAATCAGTCTCGGATCAAAGTTGTTACCTGAATCTCAACCAGGTAGACTGGTTCCATAAGTCTTGGTGCAGCAGTCAAAACAGAAGCACAGAAGCATCTTCTTGCAGTTGGAATGATCTGAGCACCTCCACGTTGGACGGAATCAGCATGAATCGTCACATCATGGATGTCAAAGCGAACTCCTCGCATGTTCTCCTCGCAAAGCACACCCTGTACAGATCATCAGTTGGTAAATGTCATTACATTATAAATAGTAGTAGTTCATAATAACCAGTGGCCTCAAGATACAGAATTTTAATAATTTACAATATCTTGAAATTGTGCAGTAAAAATCCCAGATAAAGTCATGCCAGTACCAGATATCTTCATGGCAACCCTTGCATGAAATGATAGACCACCCTGCAATTTTAGATTTGGTATTATATAGCGCCTTCGTGAGGTTCTTGTAAGGCACTATACAAATAACCATATACATCCATTATTCAGTAAGATCCAGGACGCTATTTTCAGCTTGCTTGAGAATGAAATAAAAAAAAGACCACACACACACTACTTGCATGGAGTAGTTTCAGCAGGATCAATTGGAGAAAAGCACCACTAGCAAGCAGCTAAATTTCAAAGAAGCTAAAGTCACAGACTGTTTTAGTGTGGCAATTTTTGTTGTAACTTCACTTACGATTAGTGTGAATTTAGAAGCAATAATTAGATTCAAACAATTTCAGTGACTTTGTCATTTTTGTGAGGTACTGTAGTAACACAAAGGCCTTAATTCCAGACCTAACATCTGACATTGCAAAACACAGTATTGTGACAATATTGTATTGTATTAGGGACTTTGTAAAGCGCCTCTAGGCAGTAGAAGCTGTTCAGAGGCTCTCTCAACGTGGAGGCACCGGGGAAATAAAATGCTTTCAATGAGCGGATGGGTAGGGAGGAGATACATCCAGCATATCAGCCAGTTCGCTTACATGCTGCGGCTTGGCTGTTTGGTGCATAGGCTTGGTCATACATCCAATCTCCTATAGGATGAATTGCACTGCATGGTTACATAATTATACGAAGATGCACTGAATATTTTAAACGTTAAGCTACGAAAGCTTATTCATAATTGTCTTGCAGACTGTGCTCATCTTAGGAGCAATGTGTCTCAATATTATAGTCTCTTCCATCAGTGACTGCAGATCTGGTTTGATCTGCTGTGCAAGGTTGTCCCTAACTTCCACAGGCCATAGTTTACTTGATCAGCCCTTCTTTCTGAAATAAGCTACCTGGCTACCTGAAACTCAATCATCTCGGCCTATCTTTGCCTCTTTCCCATAAACACATGAAGACCGTTTTATTCAACTCTGGTTGTGTGTTGTTAGGTCGAGGGTACCCCCGATCATAAGCATACACTTACATAAAATCTCTACTACACAATTTGTTCTTACAATTACAAAGAAATAACAATTACAACAAAGACTAGCGTACAAGACAGTATACAGTTGCTTCTTTGGATTCAACTGTAGAATAGTTAATTTAGTCAATTAACTGGCTTGCTTCAGAACAATATGACGACCTCAAGATTTACTCGTCGAATAAAATTCAGCAGGATCAATCGCAGTAAAGCATCATAAGCAACCAACTCTCACACAAAAGCTTACTTGATAAGACTTTGCTTTAGTATTACCTCCTTTGAAGCCCACTGGAAGCCAGCGACAATGCTGTCTCTGATTTCGTTGAGATACTGGACTCCTTTTGTACAGTCAATCACCATGTTGGGTCCGTTGGTCTCTGGACCAAAGCACCAGATCTTACGGGCTTCTGTCGCATCGTAGTCATACTTCTCAGCCAGGTACCTAGCACGTTCCTTGGCCTCCTGACGAGGTTTCACGTCACCCTTTAAAAGGAAACCAGTTTGTAAGAAACTATAATCACAAGGCTAAAAATTAATTCCGTTATCATGTTTGAATTCGGATGTTCTTTTTATGCTAGTTTTGCTTCAGTCTTATTGTTCGGAAGTTGTGTGAACCTCAATAAATAATTCAGCACAAAATGATCACCATTTGCAACCACCACACTTCATTCAATCGTTGCTTTTCAAATACTAGTATATTCACCTAAACTAGTGTGAAGTCACACCTCAGTAACTCTAAACGAAACTTGGCTGAATTGAATATTTCAATAATATATTTAATGCTATTGTTACTGTCTGCAATTTTATCTGTTTGCATATAATAAGAATCTTGTTCGTACTTTGTCGATATCCTCGGAAAGTCCTTCGGGCATAGGCCTGGCCTTCATGTATAGACGATTGTGTTTGTTTGGAGACTTGGACAGACACATCCTGTCTGACTCCTCGCTCACCGTTTCTCTGTATGAGACAACAGGTTCCGAGACTTTGATGGGAATGCAGGCATGGTCTTCCTCAAGATCCTTCAGGCAGATCTCAAGATGCAACTCACCGGCTCCAGCAATGATGTGCTCACCAGACTCCTCAATTGTGCACTGCAGGAACAGATACAAACTTCCAAGATAATTCACACAATTACAGACACATGTTGGAACATTCTTGTTCACTTTAGTATCCACGTTCACTTGATCTACCAACTTCACATTTTTCCAAATCTTTCCTGACCAATACATCTATTTCAGTTCACATAGGCTTACTCTTTAATCTTCCATTCTGATCACATCCCTTGACGGCAAAAAATCTGTTAGCAACAGTGGCGTCACGAGAGGGTGCGGGGGCGGGGGTGCGGAGCGCACCGGGTTACACCCTCAGAGTTGTGACACTAAGTGTCACGACAAACTGATGAAATTTCTGTAAGGTAACGAATTTCTAAAAAAAAGTGTAATCAAATTTCACTTCTTTTCTGAAACTCTATGCTAATTTACTTTTTTGAACCTTTAATGAGGGTGACACCATGACTTACCGCACTGTGTGACACCAGCCCTAGTGATGCCACTGGTTAGCAAACATTTCAATTTGGAGGTCCGTTAAGACTTTAACGATGAGTTACATTAGTTTCCCAGTCGCTTTTAGTACATTCTCTTCATTAAAGTGTTAAATAGCACAAACAAATGTACTAACAATAATATTTCTTCCACGTTTTACAACCGACAATATTTGGAATCACAAATGATTAACACACCTGAACCAGAGGATCAGACTTGGCCAAGCGCTTAAGACCCTCGACCAGCTTCGGGAGGTCAGCTGGGTTCTTGCACTCAACGGCAACACGAACAACAGGACTGACGCTGAACTTCATAACTCTCAAGTTGTGGGCATTCTCAAACGTCGTGATGGTTCCAGTCTTGATGAGGTACTGGTCCACTCCGACCAGACCGCAGACGTTACCGCATGGCACATCCTCGATTGGCTCAGTGTAACGACCCATCATCAGAACTGTCCTATTGAACACAACATTAAAACTTAGCCCACCCCCATTTCAAATTTCCAGACGCAAGATTTCTAGGCAAAATGCAAAAAATTCTATGAAAATGCTCCTAAATGGAATCAACATTTCCACAGTTTGTCCAACACATTCACATCTCTATTTGCTGCAAATATACCACTTCGGGTCATTGTTAAACATGCAGTTTCCATGACTTGTATTAACTGCTCAATACAGTACAATTAGCCAAGTGCGTTTAAATTCCAGATCTCAAACTTTGAACATGGTATTGCCCCATGAGGTTAACAACCAGCCCCGGATAATTTTGCTGAAAAGCACATTTTAGTATGATGATGTTCGAATTACTGGTAACTGTTTTTCTGTTTAAATTAGCAAGTCAAATGTATAAACATCTAAATGTTCATAACAAGCTCATTATTACTGTTTAGGAATAAGCAATTATGGAAGGATGGAAGCAGGGCCGCATTAAGGCTAGTGCGGGCCCGAGTGCTGTGAATGGCAAATTTCATCACAGAAAAATTTGATGACCTTTTTGGGGAATTTTTAACGACCTTTTTTGGGAATTCTTCTTACGCAAACTTTGATGACCTTTTTTGGAATTTTGTATGACCTTTCGGGGGATTTTTTCTTACATTAACATCTTTTATGTACTTCCGAAAATGCGGGCCCCAAAATCTGCGGGCGCGGGTGCTTAATGCGGGTCTGGATGGAAGGACGGACGGACAGAGCTAGGGCGGGCGGGAGGGAGGCATAGACACTAGACAGACTTACTAACCGCTGTTTATCTGTCTATCAATCCGTCTGTCTGTCTGTCTGACCGTCCGTCCGTCTGTCAGACTTACTAAACTTTGTTTGTCTGTCTATCTGTCTGTCTATCACATCGTGCTTGTGTACGTCTATCTTCCGAATGGCGAGTGTTCTTTGGCCCGGCCAATTTGGTAAACGCCTTCGTTGTATTTCGTCGTGCTTCGGCCGACATCCGTATGTCTGTCTATCTGACCGTCCGTCTGTCTGTCTGGCTGCGCGTCTGTACATCTATCTGCCTATTGCCCAGTGTAGCTCGGCCGAGCCAATTTGGGGTGCCCGTGTGATATTGCTGGTCAGGCACATTCCATACATTCGACTGCAGCCACTAAGGGGCGGCCGTTACATTCCTTACATTCCAGAGCGTTTATCGACACACTTATCTGGGAAACTATATAAGAAATGCTAACCTCTGGATGCTCTTGATGTACAGATCTTCCTTCTTTCCGGGGATAAAGTTTGGTCCCATGATGCGAGCCTTCATGCCGGTCGTGACAACACCAGAGAAGACACGCCCAAAAGCAAAGAAACGTCCCTTATCCGAAGTCGGTACCATTTTAGAGATGTACATCATCAGAGGTCCCTTTGGATCGCAGTTCTTGATGGCTGTAATGCACACATTTTCATTTTTCACACCTTGGTTGCATGCATGTAATCCCTTAACACTACATTATCATCACATTAGGAATTCTTTGATACTTTAGGAGTTAAAATAAATTCTTTAATAAATTAGTTAATTCTTTACATCATCCATTGTTTCTGCTGTGGGCGCAAATAAAAGGCATCCATTCTTATTTGCACATATATTTGCTCATAGTTCATTTGGCCTGACTGAATACCACTTTCTGCAATGATCACTGCAGTATCTGCATTCTGCATTAGATACGGAGAATTTATATATGGATTACATCACAGAAAAAGTTAATTTTTAAGTAAAGCTCTAGCACTTCAACGACAAGCTGCATTGGTTTCCCAGCCACTTTTAGTACTCTCGCTGTTATTGTCAAGCTTGTCGAAAGTAAAAGGTGCAATTCACCAATGGCAGCTTCGTCATCGTGCGGTCCTTCATAGAGCAGCTCCATACGGTACTTCTGGGCGGTGACAGGTGACGGCAGGTGAATGGTAATCATTTCAAGCAGGGCATCACCAGCTGGCAGCCACTTTCTCATGATAACCTTCATCAGCTGCTTCTCCTGGTTTTCCTTCTCCTCAACAGTTAGCTTAACTCCCAACTTCTCAGCCAGGGCAATAGCATCTTCCTTTGGCTTCTTCATGCAAAACTCGAAGACCTGCAAAAAAGAAATTGATGTATCTTAATATAAGACCATAATATCTTAATATAAGACCATAAACGTATCTAAATTAGTTAAAAATGCACATGTATAGAAACTTCTGCACAATTTAGTTGCAACTGTAAAAGAAAATTTATATAACACCAATTGAAGAAGGACTCCTCAAAGACACTACCAATCAAACAAAATGAACCATGATCAAACAGATTGGTCTTCAGGCGTTTACAGAAAAGAGGCAGAGGAGCCAAGTCATGCTGCAAGTTGTTTGTTCCAAGAGGATGCGTCAACAACAGCAAAACTTCTATGCTGGACCGTGGAAGTTAGTGGTGGTGCCAAAACCAACCTGCCTTACACAGCAGAGAAGCTGCAACCAGGGGTGGAAGATGGAGTTGGTTTTACAGCTGGGCTAAAGCATATTGTTACAAAGTAGTAAATAATCTTACATTTAAACTTGAGATTGTAAATTAACACACAGCTTTGGCCAGATTGTTCATGCAATAAACACCTAATAATTACATTTAGTTGGCAACAATATGCAGTTCTGATCAAGTTGATGAAGTAACCTAAGCAGATTTGGTGATCAAACATTAAAATCTCAGATTATTAACTTATTTAACTCGATTAGGGATATTGCAAGAACAGATAAAACAAAATCATCATTTGCCTTGTAGATTGGGTCCAGGATGTACTGGGTAAATCCACGAACGTATCCCTCCTTGCAATCCTTGTCCCACTTCTTTTCCTTGGGGTTGTAAAACTGGTCACCCCAGAGCCTCTTCGCCAGCTTATGTGCCTCAATCTTGAATTTCTCCGAGTACATTTCAGCAAACTGCTTCAGGGTGAAAGCCCAGCCATGAAGACCAGATCCAAAGCCGACTGTACCCTTGACTGGGTCAACCATCACCTCACCCATTGGTCCACCATCCTCACCGTACGTGGCGATGATGACGTTCACGTTTTCCACCGTACGCTGGAACGTCTGGTAGAGTTCCTCGGGATCCAGTTGGAGAGTAAGGAGAGCCAAGTCCATCTTGTTCATGAACAAGACTGGTTTGATTCTCTCAGCAATTGCCTGACGGAGTACAGTTTCAGTCTGGACACAGACACCTGTTAATGAAAAATGTACTTGTGCTAAACGAAATTCGACCACTAACACGACTAAGTTACTGCATTAAGAAGCACATCAAACCTGGGAGGATTATAGCTGGAAGCGTCCCAGATTCAAAGAAACTAACTTTTCCATAAGAGATGACCAGGGCAGGAATTTTCATTTTGCAAAACGTATTTTGAATTTAAGAAAACTCCGAGTATTCAAATCAACATCAAGCCGTTTGACACATTATAATGACTTTCATTCAAAGCAGTTCTGTGGTTTCGCGCTAGATTTTCTATAAACCTCCCATCAGCTGTTTTATGACGAATTTCATACATGAGCTCTTTCTCACCAGAAACACAGTCAACAACGACTAGGGCTCCATCAGTGACACGGAGGGCAGCCGTCACCTCGGATGAGAAGTCAACATGTCCAGGCGAGTCAATCAAGTTGATGAGGAAAGACGCGAATCCCTCTTCACGGGGCTGGGTGATGTGCACCAGATCTTTCTCAGGCAATGTATAGTACAGGGAGATGGCACTGTGCATCACAAAAACAAAAAGAAAACATCATTAGTTAAATAATTATAAATGGCCATTAACATATAAATATCTATGTTCATAAGACTGCACTGTCTAACTCTGGATGTATAAACTCCTTATTCCACACATAAAAAGCTTGGGTTAAAGCTTAAGCTTATAACAGAAATTTGCGTTTCTTTTACACATTTCTGTTATAAACTTCTTTGCTTAAATGCAACCACACGAATAGGGTAATCACGAACACATTTGCGGACAATGCAGTAACTTAGTCGTGCTTGTGATCGAATTTCGTTTATCCCATGTTGAAGGTTGAAGCTGCCTGTGTAGGCCTGCCGCCTACGTAAACAATATATATGCCATTGACTTCTCTCCAATACCGTAACCTACCAGCCACATCCCATAATGCAAATTCGCCAAGTAATTAATGAACAAGAACTTTCATTAGAAACTAACTAAATGATTTTTATTAGAAACATAACTAAATTAAGTAGTATGTCTACGAAATGAATGGTTAATTCCTTGAAAAGTTTAATTATAAAAACGTTTAAAGAAATCGCTCCATAGTTAGTGAGTAGGCCTACTTTGTGACGAACACGATTAAGTGTAGATCCTAAAGCGCCAAAAAAGGTGAACTGCATTGCGCAAAACCACCGCAAAAGTCAGATTCCGATTACACCAACACTCAACCTCAATTTATATATTATAAATTTCGAACAAATAATCACTTCTTATGATATTTGTAATAAAAGTTCGTGTTTTTTGTTACTTACTTACTTTGCGAATTACATTATTGGATGTGGCTAGTAGGCCTATGTAGCAGCGCTCTATTGGAGCGAATTAAGTCAGTGCCGATCTACAAAGGCTTTCGATACTGTTGTTTACGTACCCAGGCGATTGCCACGAATAGTCTAAAAACAGGACATTTCTATTATTACATAGTGCTATATTAATGAAACTATAGACTTACGTGGACTTTATGGTAATGCACCGTTCACATTCATCTTTTCTTGTATCTGTAAACCTCATTTCCCCAGCCTTAGCAATAGCGATGATTCCAGCCTTGCTGATCAGAGAATCTGTAAGAGTTGACTTTCCGTGATCGACATGAGCAATCACGGACATGTTACGGATGTTTTTCTTCTTGTCCATGATCTCATGGATCTCGTCTATTGTGAAGTTCACCTAGACAAACACGCGCAAAAGTCAGATATATTACAACAGATGTTTCCATTTTTTATAGGAAGATCGCAGTCAGGCATACAAAGGTGAAAAAGACGGCAGCAAAGCCGAACACACAAACACACACACCCACACACACACCCACACACACACACACACACACACACACACACACACACACACACACACACACACACACACACACACACACACACACACACACATATATATATATATATTGCCATTTAAACTGTATACATATGGAGTCCGTTTTATACATTTTTATTTTCTATTTGCTTTTATTTTTACCGTGACACCCTCATAGATAACGTAGCCTGGCCTTTGGCCGATATAATCAATTGTTCGTCCAATACGGGAGTTGTCCCGCAAGCGACTAAAATTGCTAAAGTCCTTCCTGTTTTTAAGAGAGCAGAAAAGAAAGATAGCATAACTAATTATAGACCCACATCAATTCTTCCTTACTTGTCTAAGTATTTTTAGAAACAGTAATGCACGATCGCCTTAACAAGTATATGGGAAAATCTCATATAATTTAGGCTATCATTCTCAACATGGGATCCAATCGGGGCACCCCTTCATGTCTCTGCTGAGCATGCAGGATAAGATCTCCAGTGCGATAGAAAACAATGAATATGGAGATATATTTCGATCTAGCAAAGGCTTTCGATAATGTGGACCATAACATCCTCCTTCAAAAATGGGAAGTTATGGAAGGGACAGTTACTTTGATAATCGTCTTCAATGTGTTGGTTGTAGCGGAACCCTTTTTGACTTAAGGAGAATTAACTCTGGGGCAGGGGCGGATCCAGGGGGGCAATCCGGTCATGGCACCCTCCCCATTTGAAATGAACACATAGGATGTTGCCCACTTGTCATGAAGCAGACGAGGAAAATGATGAAAGAATGGCCCCCATTTCATATTTACAGAGGATGTGGCTCCCCCATCACGAAGTAGATGAGTCAAATGACGAAACAGGTACGAAGTCAAGAGGAGTAAAATGAGAAAACAGGGGAGAGAGAACTTTTTTAGGATATTAAAAATCAATTACTAAAAAAGGTCATCAACTTTTTTGGGAGATGAAATGAAATTTTTTGGGAGATGAACTGGTGGAAAAATTTTTGAGTCCACAAACTACTTTCAACTACTGGTTTACTACTGGTTTCTATGTATGTATTATTTTTGGCCTCCCCCTGGTCAACCTTCTGGATCCGCCCCTGCTCTGGGGTACTCTCGGCCCATTGCTGTATCTAATTTATATAAATGATCTACCAAATGTTTCGTCCCCACTTTTCTTCATCTTAGTTGCGGATGATACTAATGTCTTGTATTCCCATGGATCACTACAATCCCTCTTTGCAAAAATTGTAAATGTGGGGCTGACATCAGTTGCTGATTGGTTTTGTGCCAACAAATTTACTCTTAATTATTTAGGATAAAACGAACTTCGTCATCTTTAAATCGCATAGAAAAATTAGATCCACAACTATTATAGCCAGATGTCCCTCTGATTAATGACACTCCTATAACACAGGTTACTTTGACCACATTTTGGGAGTCCATATCTACCAACGTATGACTTGGAAGAAACATATAAAAAAGCACTCACTCAAACAACTTTTGGTAGCCTATAATTCCTATCTCCAGGCCTTCAATCTTTCCGTCGACGCCTTGAACCCTAATTATCAACTGCTCTCTGCCCTAAAAGCTGCCACGAATAAATACCACAACCTACTGGCTGCGGTAAAAATGAGGTTATACTCCTCATTAGTTCATTCTCGATCCGCTAATCCTCGCTTCCTCTGGGAAACCACAAACCAACTATTCGTCTCTTTCTCTCCAAACAGCTTCTCCCATTCCATAGATCTTCTCCACGTG
The DNA here is from genome assembly GCA_963556255.1 of Allolobophora icterica. NCBI lineage: Eukaryota > Metazoa > Annelida > Clitellata > Crassiclitellata > Lumbricidae > Allolobophora > Allolobophora icterica. The sequence goes on along the minus strand of OY744612.1, from coordinate 19,491,117 downwards.
ATCAACCAAATCTCCTCCTGGATGACATCAAATCTCCTGTGCCTGAATTCGTCAAAGACTGAAATTATACTTATATGTCTGCGTGACCAACTCGAGAATATTCCAGATCCCTCTATTTCCCTCAATCTTGACTATGCATCCACCCACACATTCACCACCAGTGCTCCTGTCCGCAACCTACTTGCGATCTTTGACCAAAACCTTAGCTTCTCTGAACACATCACTCTTCTTTCCCGCTCTTGCTTCATGCATATCCGTGACCTTCGCAGAAGCCGCCCTAGGCCTATGCTCGACTTAAAAACTGAAAACAATGCTCTTTCACAAATCCTATCCCGATTCCTCCTCTTCCCCTTACCTTCCTCGCCGTTTCAACCCCTAACACCAACCACCTTAGCTGTATGCCTGAGTGATCCCTTGGAACTTGACCTGGAACCGATTTCACCCCTCACGCCTATCGATTATGATTTGACTGAGCGCCTGTGAATAAGCTGGTTCCCGCGATTTCGCTTTGTTAGGTGCTGCAGAAATCTCGAGATTACAATTACGGCAAAGCACGGCTTCACAAAAACCGATAAATGCTATCCAAGAAGCAGTAGGCCTAGATTCCGAAAATAATTATCCTGAAGATCAACAGTAGTCTTAGCCATCGAACAGTTCGAACTGTAAGGTAAATATCAACAGATGGTACGAACCATTTTGGATTTTTTTAGCTTTGTTGTCTCGACAAAATCTTTTATTTCTCTACCTCTTTTGAGGTCTGCATACGAGAGGAAGTCACATCTTCGATTGAACGCGATCTCTCCAGAGCCTTTAGTTATACTCTTTATTTCGCAAGACAACTCACGGATTTCGCAATCGCGTTATCTTCAGCTCATTTCACACAGCCTGTTTCGCAATATGACACACAGGTTACGCAATTGCTTAACGTAGTTCATTTCAAAGTCCGGCTATCGTTAGGCTCCTAGGCAACACCAGGAAATATAAAATTAGGCGGCTCGGGAAAATGATTTAATTATAGCTTAATTATGTGCACCGAACAATACGCTAGGTCGGTGCCCGCGTTATCGTGGAAATTCCCCATACAAAAGTTCCGCGTATAAGCCTATCTTGCGCGATCGACCCATTCATAGGTTCCCGTAATCGTGGGAATTCCCCATGGTTTCCAAATTGCGGTGCGTTTGAAATCGCGGTGAAAAATTGAAGTCCAAACACGAAAAAAAATATATTTCTTGAACATAAATAAAGGGATGTATTCCGATAATAAAACGGACCACTCGTAGAAAACTGTTCAAGAAGTACTCGAAACGAATTATAATAATTATTTGAAAAGAAGTAGATGCGTAGGCCCTATACTAGGCCTAACTGCGGTTTTGGTTCGTTTTAAAAAGTAGTTCGCGTCGTCGTCAGAAGATCGTGTTTGTTATATTAGCCTAATGTGTCGTTATTGAGCCACGGATTAAAGTCATTAAACGATTCGGGTATCCTAGCCACTGGCGTAAACTTGTCCAAAAATTGGGGGATTTGGTTATTCATTCTACACTTGTTGCATTGGGTGTACAGTCCATCTCAATTATTGAGGGGCACGTGCCCCGGCTGCCCCCCAGAGTCTACGCCTATGATCCTAGCCATTTTACGAAAAATTTCTTTCCACGTCTTATTATTTTTCAATTCTAAGTATTTCTTGAGTCATCTCTTGTACATGTAGCTCTTGTTCGTAGAAAGTGCTTCGTATTTCTTCTCCATTGTAGGCCTAATCGGTTATGGCCTATCTTATGCGTCGGTGGAATAGTATATTGGATTTACGATATAGTAAATAGGCCTACCTCCTCACATAATGCGTAATTAACGGGGGTTATACACGAGGGGTACCCGTATTCCCACTTTTCATCCCATTGTTTTTGCCCATTATTTTTTATTTGAGGAAGCCCTCAAGATTCAAAACAACTAGGCCTACCGAGCATTATCATCCGTGTAATCATCATCATCATCACTCTCATTATTATTATTATTATTACTCTTATTATTATTATTTTTTTTTACCCGAGGTATCAAGGATCCCTCAGGATTTGGAAAAAATTATTGTTATTTGAAACAATATTTATTTATATGTTATTTATTATTATTATTATTTTTTTTTTAGCCCCGGGGTATCAAGGATCCCCCAGGTAGATAAAAAAATTGTCCGGAGACATATGATAAAATAAAAAATTATTCCTGGAACGGCCGAGCGAGTTTTTGCTGCGATATTGTTAAGGAACCTAGGTGAGCGACTGCATTAAAGCGTTGGATAATAACTGATAAGCTTTGAAACAGGAAGCTTGCTTCCCTGTTGTCTCCGGAAATGTTGGTCAGATGCCGGCCTATATCCGCTATCAACGACAGGCCTTCGTGGTTCATTGGACCCAGTGTTTATTATTATTATTATTATTATTATTATTATTATTATTATTATTATTATTATTATTATTATTATTATTATTATTATTATCATTATCATCATCATCATTATCACCATCATCATAATCATCATCTTCGTTAAGCCTATAATCATTATTATGCTTGTAATAGGCCCTATATATATTTAACATTCGCGAACCTGGAACAATGCGAAATTTTGTAGGTCTACCCAAACTTTCTAGATCAAAGTTACGCCCCTGGAATAAAGGCCTATTGTTACGTCATTTCAAGTATGAAACAGGTTTATTGTTAGTAAACTTAAATTTGTAAGAATAAAGACTATTTTGTCACTTTAATATTATTATGAAACACGTCTATTGTATAAGTTTTAATTTTAAAACCAAAGGCCTATTGTTACGTCACTTCAATAATAATTAAACACATTATCTAGTAACTAATTTTTTTAGATTTATAGAATAGACTCAATAGAGGCCTTTGTTACGTCACTTCATTTATGGAAAAATGTATTGTCATTTTAAGTTTTCATTTAAAGAATAAAGGCCTTTGCTACGTCACTTCAGTTAAAAGACTACTGTTATTAAGTCTAACTTTAGAAAATAAAGGCTTGTTTGGTCATTCCAATTGTTAAAACGTCCATTATTTATAATCTCAGATTTAGAGAATAAAGGTCTTTGTTACGTTACTTAAATTATGAAAAAGTCTATTGCTAATAAGTTTAAAGTGAGAGAATAAAAAACTAGCTATTGTTACGTACATCATTTCGATTATGGAACACGTCTAATTAGTACTTTACGATTTAGAGAATAAAAGTCGTTGTTACGTCACTTCAATTATGAAAGTTTATTCATTAAGTTTAAATTTAAAGAATTAAGGCTTATTTGTCACGTCATTTCAATTGTGAAACCAGTCTGTTGTCTGTAATTTTAGATTTAGAGAATAAAGGTCTTTCTCACGTCACTTCAATTATGAAAAAGTCTATTGTTATAGGTTTATGATCGACACACGTCTCTTCAATAGTGAAACACGTCTCTTGTTTGTAATTTTAAATTATTATTATTATTATTATTATTCTCATTATTATTATATAATTATTATTGTAATTGTTATTGTATTTATTATTACGCTTATTATCATTATTATTATATTTATTATTATTATTATTATCAGCATCGTCATCATTATCATTATTATTCGGCATTGAGCATAAATGGCGCCAAATATAGATAGATTCGTTGGGCGCCATTATAATTATTTAACAGTTTGGAAGGGAAAGGATGCGCAATTTGGTAAACCCCCCCCCCCCCACTTTGTAGACCAAAGTTACGCCTATGTCGTTAATGACATAGCTCCGAAGACTCCTTATAGCATTTGCATCATCAAAGCTGCTATAGAGACGGTCATGTAAGGTTTGGCTTAACCAACGTCTGTTTAGCTTACGTTAAAACCATTCAAATGGTGTCTGGTTTTTTGACGATAGACAACTAATATATATATATAGGCTTAATATCGTAATTGTAATTGCAACCATAAATATGCAAGTCCTGTAGGACCGCTTCAAGAGTAAGTATTCAGAGACGCGCTTTACGCAACAGTATAACTGATGTTAAAATTAATTAACAACAATAGTGGCGGCTCTACGAAGGGGTCATAGGGGCCAGTGCCCTACCAACTGAGTGTGTGCCCCCTACCCGGTTGCTACAACAAGCTGATCAATGAGCAGACCGATGCTCATATAACACAAGTACGAAAGTACTCCTCATCCCTATTCCACTGGCATCGAAGGACCTGAAGATCTCCTCATCCTCATTCCACTGGCACCGAGGGTCCTGAAGATTTCCTCATCCATGTTCACTGGCACCGAGGGTCCTGAAGACTTCCTCATCCTTATTCCATTAGTACCAAGGGATCTGGAGATTTTTTCATTCTTATCCACTGACACCGAGGGACCTGAAGATCTTCTCATCCCTATTCCATTCCACTGGCACCGAGGGACCTCTATGACTCCATCGACTATGGTCATGTGACGCTGCTTGCTCTTCTTGACGCAATGGCGGCGTTTGACACGGTTAACCATGACATACTTGTAACGCGTCTCAATAAATCATATGGATTTACATGTCTATCGCTGGAATGACGAGCAGACGATGATGGTAAACATGGGATGAGATTGCTTAGATTGGACGCCCTTTTTTCAGTGGCCTAAAATTAACTAAGAAAAGCTTCTCTCGTAATTTCAGGACTGGTCTTCTCAACGTCTTGTCCTTGACCTAGAAGCACTTATCGACGTAGAACTGTCCACGGTGTCCTCCTAAACTTGCTGTGCAGGCTATGCCTATATAAGTTGCGTCAGATTTGGTCAGAAAGGAGAAACTTCACTTTTAGCGCTCAACGCATCTTTAATTTGCCTTTGGGCTCCTAGACTACTGTAATCCTGGCTTGCCGAGATTCCAAATCCCTCCGCTTCAAGCTGTCTTGAACCGTGCAGCCAGGCTAATGGCCAATGACCAATAACCAATTTTTCAACTTTCAGCATACGTGCTCTGGCTACCTGACGAAGATAGAATCCAATTCAAGATTCTGCTACTGATTGGGCTCCGTCAGTACTCAGTATTATCTACGAGAGTTGTTTGTACCAGTTGGCGGGAGATCTTCAGATCCCTCGTTTCCATACATTAGCATGAGAAAACCGTACGCCATCCATTCATTCGTTCATGCATTCTCTCGTTCATTCAGGCGTTCGTTCATTCCCAAGGTTAATTCTGTGCGTCATCTGTGAGGGCCCAGTTACCTTGAAGCACAGGAGTCGTGCAATATCACCATAATTGGTTACATGTTCCATGGCCTGCGGTCCACTGAAACAGACTTCTGTCGCCGGCAACAGATTTACGCTCCGAGCAAACTGAATAAAAAGATGTCTACGAGAATCAGACACTTCTGTAGCATTTGTCGTCGTGGCTGATTGATTGTACTGATCTTAAACTTGAAGTGGCTGTGCTTCAGCCCATAGGCCTACCCCGGTACTACGCCTTTGTGAGGTTCGAACGGGTGCTATCCAAATAGCCAGTTGAATGCAATACATATAATACATACATACATACACACACATGCATACATACATACATACATACATACATACATACATACATACATACATACATACATACATACATACATACATACATACATACATACATACATATGCAAACATGCATACATATATATATGCACATACATACATAAATACACACATTCATACATCCATACACCAATACATACATAATACATACATACATACATACACACATGCATACATACAGGAATACATGCATACAGATATACATGCAAACATAGCGTATATATATGCACATACATACATACATACATACACACAGATATATATGCAAACATGCATTATATATATATGTATTTACATACATACATAAATACATACATTCATACATACACCTATACATACATGCATACGTACGTACGTAGACTTCCTGGCATAACTTGTCAATTAGCAAACCCCAGTGATCCAATTTGGTCTTTGCGTCATAAATTAATTTTTCCTATTGTAGTTTTCTCTCTATCAATATAGAAGACAAACGATGATTAACAATTACATTCATCCGGAGTTTCAAGC
>OY744612.1:19352556-19480056 GCA_963556255.1 Allolobophora icterica | reverse complement strand
AATGACGTTTTTGCATAGCTACTCACGAACACAGAAAACGTGACAACTTTCAAAATCCATGGAAACAGAGATTGTACTCGGTGTACAGTAGCATAGCTAAAGCAGCAGGTGTGGCAAAATCTCTTAATTTTTCAAAATCAGCTATAATTAAACCATTTCGTCAAGAAATGTGTCAGGCAACAAATCTCTTGTGTATGTCATGGCCAGCCTGCTGGAAAATTGTCAAATCTTGTTAGGCTCTAATCTATAAAAAGCTATTACAACTTGGAATACATAACGATTCAACTACACTGTAAACGTGATTTCTCTGCCTCAGAGGCGTCAAAAACTTGTCTACAATAACAAAATTAGTTTCAGCACGAAACTTGTCTCTACCTTGCAAGATGAGCTCGCTGCTATGTGCGTGACAGGAAACAAATCGCTTCGTAATAGAAACAAAAGCAATGTCAGCATAGATTATTATATTGATTGAAAGAAGTCGAGTCAAAAGAAACGTACGTACACAGCAGGTGGTTGCACGCCTGATATTTCAAATTTGCAATTTGCTTAGTCAAATTCTTTCTTAAGCTGAAGCTAGTAAAACTAAGCTTTTTCTTGTGAACAAATAATTATTTGGTGTTATAAATTCTGTTTGTCCTGCAGTATTCTGACTCTAGTCGGGGGCCCTCTGTAAGCCGGGGGCCCCTGCTAAAGTATATTGAGCATACTTGTTAATCCGGCCCTGGATTAGCCTACTATGCATTTACATACATGTGTAATCCGCATAAACTGGAATTAATGGAATTTGAATTCCGTGAGTACATACGATGATGACCCTGTCTTAATGCAACCCTTCCCCTTTTCCATTATTTGAAATTGGGATTTGTCCGGAGAACTTCGAAGGAAAGACATACGTAGGCCTATTGTTCTATTCTTTCACTAATATTTTCCAAAATGTGCTTCAACCAAAAGACCCGTTGACGAGAAGGTCACACCTCAGAGAAAATGATTGATAAATCCGCCTTGATTAGCAGCTCCTCTCTCTGGGGTCTCTCTCTGTCTGTCTGTCTGTGTCTGTCTCTCTGTCTCTGTCTCTCTGTCTCTGTCTGTCTGTCTCTGTCTGTCTCTGTCTGTGTCTGTGTCTCTGTGTTTGTTTGTTTGTTTGTCTGTCTGTCTGTCTGTTTGTCTGTCTGTCTGTCTGTCTGTCTTTCTTTCTCTAGTCTGTCTGGCAACCGGACTCGGATCTCGACTGGACATCTTTGGATAACCCTTCTGACTTGACGCAGCGCTCGTAAATAAGCTGGTGCCCTGCGATTAGCTTTCGATTAGCGCTTTAGAAATGCAGAGTAGACTATTACGATAACGGTTTTAACCAAGAGCAGCTAACTCTACCTACTCGTCTTGCCTAACTTTACCATACCTCTTAACTTGCCTACCGGTACCTAATAAGACAGCAATGCCAGGATGAAACCAGTGGTTGCCGCATCCCAGGGTAATGCAGCGATAATAATAATAATAATAATAATAATAATAATAATAATAATAATAATAATAATAATAATAATAATAATAATAATAATAATAATAATAATAATAATAATAATAATAATATCTACCTGGGGGATCCTTGATACCCCGGGGCAAAAAAAAAATAATAATAATAATAATAATCTTTATTAATTCAAACTGACAAGTACGCAGTAAGATTACGTTGAAACCCATTCGGTCGACGTCCAGTTATGGAGAGTACGCACCCCCCGTACCCTGTATATGTATTATGGGACCCGGTTGGGAATTCACATCTTCAAATGTAAAATGTAATCCTCCAGGACATAATATTGATTTCTAGAATGAATGGAGCATATATAGATAGTTCTAAAGTCGGAGGTAAATTAAGTAGTTATTCTACATCAGCTAAGCAGAACTGAAATGTGAGGAATCTTCTATATCCTCACATTACTTTAGTTAAAGTTACCCCACCACCTGCCTAATTTCTTGCGTTATTATATCAAGGTTTACTGTATTATTTCTTAAAAGCGACCAGCAAGCTCACAGACTTCAGAAGGAAACAATACATGTGACTTGCAACGTAGAATTAACACACTTGTTCAATGGGCCTCCGTTTATTATGGTACTGCCACCCTATTGCTGTGTGGCAACTACCAGTCACTCCACTGTGCAATGCTGCAACTATGCTACTGGATACTACTACTAAGCTGTATTATGGAAACACAAAGCACAGTCTATTCTTCTCACTCTGCATTTTGTTCTATTTACCTCAATGTCTTTTCATTTTATGCGAGACATAACGAATGACCTTACCAAAAACTTTATGGCTATGACTATAGGCGTATTCGAGCAGCACTATACTGTCTACTCTTAGTACATATTACGTTCGTTAATGTTTTTAAATCGTAGCCAAACCGCACGATCTCTAGGGTGCTTTTGTAAGGTTAGCCTGAACGTTTTAACAAGACAATGGTTAGCCCGGTTTTTTGCTTACTCGAGCCATACCATTCATTGCCTTCTATATATACTGCAAGTATAGGTAGAAGGCAATGGCCTTACTCTCTACCAAATACGGTTGAATGAAGTGCAGTAGACAGATCTTGCACAATGCAGCACGACGCAATTGTCATGCGACACACTGCCAGAGTAAATAAAGCTTTGGCCTTTGGGAATGACATTCTCCTATGAGTTTTCCTCATATAAGAATGTTAATACTACTACATATTGCACTGTGAGATATTGTAAGCTTTAAAAGCACTTGGAATAAAGGACGTCAGCAATAGGGGGAGGGAGGGGTAATCGAAATGCGGACAAATGCGGACAAGGGGGAGGGAGGGTTATGACCAGTGCGGACGTCCGCATCTAAACTTTTAAATTTGATAGTTTTTAAACACCACCTATAGTTTCATCCTTCCCCGAATAACGAAAAGGTCAGTGAAGTGATTGCCTAGAACCTTATGCATGGTGTAACCTTTACTGCGACTTTAAAGAGGCTTTTATTACTGCACATCCTGCGATATGAAACCCGAACTGTCACTTAAACGTGCACAGGAACTGTGGAATAATTTAAAAATAATGATGACATTAAAAATTGGCTTAGGCGTGCGGACGTCCGCAAAGAGGGAGGGAGGGTGGGTAAGGTCAGTTGGGACAATTGACGACAAGGGGGAGGGAGAGGTCCAAAGTAGGCCATATTTTTTGCGGACGCCCTTTATGGACGACCATAAAGCAAGCTCACATTCTAACAATACGCAACAAACCAAACAAACGTTGTTTCTGTAGTATTAGAATAATGAATTAGTCTTATCATTTTTGCACCATGCTCTCTAGTCTGCCTGCTTTACAACGAATTGCGTTGCACATTTATGCTTGGAACTGGCGGGAAATACAGAAAAAGAGCGAGTTTGCGGAAGAACAAATCCAACACCTGGTGATGAGGACATGACAGAATCCCCAATGTAAGCATGTATCGCAACTTAATTAGGTGAAATGAGACTGTTGTTGTCTTGTAGGATCCGTCTGTACAGGCTTCGTTTGCGACAGTGGCCAGTGTGTCAGTCGTTCATTATTCTGCAATGGAAACTGCGACTGTGGCGACTGTTCTGACGAGAAAAAACTGTACTGTCCTTTCCTCGACAGTCCCTCCGGTACATGCACGTTGGCTACTAGGGGAAAGACTTCATCCTTTGTTCACCATTCTTTAATTCTTTCCTTGCAATTCTCTGTTAATTCTTTATTTCGCTACGTTTTCCGATCAACAATCCCGTCCTCGATCCCTTCCTTTCTTCTCTCTTTCCTTTCTTTTTCCCTTCCTTCCTTCCAGTTTCTTTCTTCTGTCTTTCTTCGTTCCTTCTTTCCTTTAGTAGTTTTCCTTTTTTGACTGCTTTTTCTATTTCCTTTTTTCTATCTCCTTTCTTCTATTTCCATTTTTCTTATCGGTAAGTAACGTTTATGTATACATAGTACTATACAATACGTGGTTATATCTGAGTGTACCAATATGTTTGTCATTTTTCACTCTCTATGGTAATGCCATGGTACGTCATGGGCAGGGCATATTTTAACTGTATAACTAGTGGGACAAATGTCCCAGTAGTCTTAGGATTTGTCCCAGTAGTCAGAGCGATTTGTCCCAGGCAATGTATGTATAAAGTACAACTAGTGGGACAAATGTTGCAAGAATTTAAAGATTTGTCCCAGTAGTATAATGAGAAAGGTATGACGTTATTGTTGAATGACCCCTTGTTATTGGTTGGGAGACCCGAGAAAAGTTGTAAAAGAAGGTGATGACTAAAAAAAAGGTCATCAACTTTTTTCGGAGAAGAATTTTGAATTTTTTTTAGAAAAAGCCTAAAAGTTGTAAGTTTGAGAAGATTAATTCCTTCAAAAAAGTTCTTCGACCAGATCATGGCCGACTTTCTCTGACCCACCTCTGAGAGACGAGTTCCAAAGAAAGATCATGAACTAGACCCATGGCTGACTTTGTCCCAGTAGTCAAAATTCCTTAAAATATGCACTGGTCATGGGTGTCGTTAATGTACTAAATGCTGCATGAATGATGGTATTCACATTGTCGTTGTATGTCACTGTAGCATGTTTCTCATTTTCCATGTAAGTGTTTGTGTGATTGGACCTATCGTTCTGTTCGTATTTTTAATTCCGATAGCGCCTTTTCAGAACCTCTTTGAGTATGACATTGAGTAGCCTATGGCATATACGTTACAATTTGCAGATAATGGCAATACAAATTCTAATCTTGGATCCGGTGCCATAATTGGAATCGTCGTTGCTGCCATTTGCATTCTTCTCCTCGTGATCGCAATCATCATCGTCTTCCTCATCTGCCGCATCCGAAGGGAGGCCCTGAAGAACTCTCGTGCACGCCGATCATGCATCGACCCGTCCCTGCTTGCTCCCGGCTGTGGCCTTCCAGTGGACATCCCTATCGAGGCCCTAACCAGAGAGCCACCGCCTCAGTACACCCCAAGATCTGAGATCTCAAGCAGCACTTCGCTCTCGCCCAACCAGTTCACGATCAGCGTTCTCCCGCCGCCGTACTACTCACCTGGGGCTGCGTCGACTGTTGAGATGAGCTACTCTTACGAGGCTCCTCCAAAGTACCAGTCCGCGGCGGATCTCAATGCCTCGCCGACTGGACTTCACCCGAAGAAGGAAGAATCGTCTGAGCCGAGACGGAACAGCGTCGATAGTTTCGTTGGTGTTCCGAGCATGTCCAACATCCTCCTGACAAGCAGTCGCTCGTCTGCGCTCGGTTTCGAGTCCATTCCAGGTGACGATCGTCGGCCAGGGCAGAGTCCGTCGCAAAGTGACAGCGCCAGAGGGGAGAGTGTCACGTCGTCGAGGTCTCGGCGGAGCATCGATTGTGGCGCCAGTTCATCGAAGAGCCTGGACGTCGGAAGTCGGAGTCGGTCTCTCTCAAACATTCTTTCTGATTCGATCGAGATTCCACAGCACGGGCTGCAAAAGTATATCCATGACTCACAAAGCACTCGCACCAGCGCCTGCCTTCCATACAGGTCAGTTCCAGCTCTGCAGTGTGCGGAAATGACCAGCGACCGCACGCAGGATATGACCTCGAGGTCTCCAGAAGCCAGCGGTGCTAATCGGAAACAGAAACAGCGCAAATATCATAAGAAAAGAGAATCACAAAAAGCGGAAGTGCGCCCAGATGCGAGCGACGAACAGAACCCCACTTCTGGTACCACTTCACAGCAACCCGACCCCTGTCATATGGATCGGTTAATGAGAAGCAAGAAATACTTTTCGCGCAGCCTTCCGCAACTAGCGACACTACCGGAGGATGCGAGATGGGAGGAGATTGGATCGTGCGAAGTGTAAAGCCTCTGTAGATGGCCACATAGAAGTCACTGGCCAAACAACGACACCAACGAATATCAGATAAAGATCATTGAAAGACTTTGGTATTTAGATCTTGTCATTAGATTTTGCATGAAAATAAACTTTATGACTTGTACCTGAACAGAATACTCGACGAAAAACATCTTTTCCTGAGATGGTGAGGCAACGCTCCGAATAGAATACTCAACTGAAGCCTTTACAGCAAAATATACTCAAGGCCTTACACACGGCATATAAGAAAAGCATGACTAATTTCAAACAGTTAAAGAACGCGAAGATCCCTGCGGAGGATTGACCGAAAACCACGTGCTTGGGGTCACAAGGAAACAACTTTCTGCAAAGAATCTTGGGGCTCCACGAATAGAATGTAGAACAGCGTGGGCAAAGGTGTGATGGGAGGACGACACCGCTCGGCAAAGTTAACTATGAAGCAGATACTCCACTTTCTAATAGACATCATAGCAGCTCTTGCTAACACAATTACGGTGGACACTGAAGTTGTTAGAACTTAGAAGCATACAGAATAAAAGACACTGCGATAGCCGGACACAACTTAAAATGGTAACGTATGCATGGGACTAAGGGAGATGTTGCAACTGAGAGGGAAGGAAGTGCACAATTTGTGAAAGTCGTCATGAAATGAGTTTCCTTAGAGAACCATGCAAAATAAGGTGGTTCTTGAAGACTTCAGAATGGACTACGGAATTTCTACCCGGTCACGTTCATTGGACCCAGAGCTTATCTTATCCGTGCCACCAATGGCTAGTTTTGGGCATGATGTGGGCCCAAAAGGCATAGGTGTCAGAGTGGAGATATCTTAAATGAAGGACAAGAGAATTCGATGACAGCAGGATCACTTATGATCAGCTTGATGATGTTATTCAGTTTGTTCATAGAGTGACAATATCTATTTGAAATCCTTTTACCTTAATTTAAGCAGGGACGTCATATGTCACTAAGCCCAGCTTCATGACATAGTTGTAGTTATTTGAAATCAATTATTTGGTCTTTGTATTGTGTGTGTGCTGCTTGACTTTGTGGGCTCCAATTAACTTAATTGTCGACATGCAATTAGCTACTGCAAGAATTTTATGTACCGCAAGCTGTGCGAGTTCAATGTTGCATTAAACTGTGCTGTAAAGGCCATAACTCATGATAACTGTGTATTTATTCATTTCTACTGTACTGAGATTTTTATGACAAACTTTACAAAATAACTGCTTCATTTTTAGCTAAAAAAATAAACAATACAAAACGTGCAAGAAATGTCTTCAACTTATGGCTTTGTTGTAGAGCCCAGAAAGAAGATTTTCATGAAGAACATTACACTGTTGTTTATGCATGAAACTTGTAACATTCTTTGGCTTTCTCAGCAGTAGTGGTGTCTAATCCCCACCTGGAATGGGAGAACAAACCCCCACTGTGGCCGACTTGCATACTGTACGAGACTCAGCAGTCACTCAGAACTATAAATTACACTGGTATGCATGATTTTTGATGTTCTGCCAAAAACATGTTTTTCTAACAGATTTTAGTCTGCTGATTTCAAAAATGATATCCGTTTTTCTGTATCACGTAGGGTTTTCTCGACATCTCTGCCGCATTTGACACCATTGATCACAGCCCTCTTCTTCAACGACTATCTTCTTGGTTTAGCGTCTCTGATACTGCTCCACTCTGGTTCCAGTCCTACTTGTCTTCCCGATCCTTCTCTGTTAAAGCCTCCAGCCACTGCTCACAACCCCTTCCTCTTTCCTGTGGTGTCCCTCAAGGCTCCGTCCTGGATCCACTACTTTTCATCCTTTATACCACACCCTTAAGCCATCTCATAAAATCCTCCTCTGTCGACCACCATCTCTATGCAGATGACACCCAACTCTTCATATCCTTCTTCCCAGACTCTTTTTCCACCGCCATCACACAACTACTCAACGTGGTTAACCTTATTTAAGAGTGGATGTCATCCAATCTCCTCTGCCTTAACCCTTCCAAAACTGAATTCATCATCCTAGGCCTTCCTGATCAAATCAAGAAAATCCCTGATCCTTCCATAAACCTTTCGACTAACTCATCGTCTCTCACCTTCACCGCTGACTCCCTTGTTCGCAATCTTGGTGTTATTTTTTATCCACACCTCTCCTTCTCTAACCACATCTCCAACCTCTCGCGCTCCTGCTTCATGCACATTCGTGACCTCCGACGCATACGACCCATGCTCGACCTTAAAACTGCCTCCACCATTGCTACCTCCATTGTTCATTCAAAGCTTGATTACTGCAATTCTCTTTTTCTCAACCTCGAATCCACTCAAATCAAGCATCTACAGCTTATCCAAAACTCACTAGCCAGAGCTGTCACTAGAACGCCCAAACATCATCATATCACTCCCATCGTCAAATCACTCCATTGGTTAAAAATCACAGAGCGAATCCACTAGAAAGTTCTATCACTATCCTACAACTCCCTCCCAGCCCAAGTAACTTCGTGATCTCTTCACCATTCAGACCCGATCATCGTCCTATCTCAGTCTTTCTCGACCCCCAGTCACTACTCACCTCAAGTTCTCCAACCGAGCCATTTCCATCACAGCACCACGCCTCTGGAATGATCTCCCTCCTGAATTCCGCACTTTCTCAGTGCCTCCATCATCATTGCTACCCGTCCTTCATCCTCCTCCTCTTGTTCCTCTATCTATCACCCCCGGACTTTCCACTCAGAACTGAAGTCTCACCTTTTCAAATACTCCTACCCTGACTCATCTGATCCTCCGCCTTCCAATTCTTCTCGCCGTAAACGACACCCGCCTTGACAGCTACTCTGCCTCTCCTGATCTGGTACCCTGGAATCGGACTTGGACCACTTTTGGACTACTCTCTGGAAACCCCCTTTGATTTGATGGACTATTTCTGGATGATGAACAGAGATTGTTCGTCAGAGGAAGAACACGCAAGAAAATCTAAGAAAACACGTTTCTGTCCCTAAGACGGTTTATGTCTCAGTTTCATTGTATACAAGATTTTGCCATATATTTTGTATAAAATTATTGTAAACATCTGGGCACTGTCATCTGTTTCTAAGATTTTGACATCAGAACTTTTATAAACCTTTCTTATAATTTTTTTCTGCAGTGTATCAAAGAGAAAATAATTTCTCAATAATGTAAAATTCAATAAACTTATAATTTGATTTGTACGAAATTGTGACGTGATGGCCAAATTTCATCAACATATTTGAAATCAGGATGTCAGAATTGTATAAAATCAGTAAAAATAAATCAGACATCTGATTCTTTCTTTTAAAATGCATAGCAGTGTTACTCCGAGATAGCATGTGTTTTCTTATAACATACATGATGCATAAATTAAATATATTATCGGAAATCAACAACCCCCAGTTTATATCCAGAACATTAAAACCCTACTTCTGGCAACTGTGGGAGATCGTTCTCCCAACCCCCCATTTTGTCGATGCCACTGCTCTGCAGTGTGCAAAAAGATTTGAACTAAATTAACGCTTCGTACATTGTGTATGTATGTATGTATCTATAAATTTAATTTATTATTTTTTAAGTACCTCTCTCAAAAGTGCTGCCTATGCTAGCACAATTGGTATCACAGTCATCACGAATAAAAATTTTATCAGTAAGCAAACGGTTATCAGAAAACAAGCAGTCATAACAGACTGGCTCCTGCACCATGCACAGCCCAACCAACAAATTTCCTCTTCTTAAATCTCGAACTAACTGTCTTAGTGGGTATTGAACCCCCGGGTTAACAAACTAACCACTAGTCTATCACGCAATCCTCTGATAGGCTCATCCCATAAACACCTCAATCATTTAATCCAATTTCTGTGCAACAAAATGACAAACGTTGCACAGTTCACACTTTAAAGATGAGCTGCATTGGTTTCCCTGTCACTTTTAGTACACTCTCATCGTTAAAGTATTAAAACAGGAAACAACTCAATACAATTGCTCTATCTATTTGCTGATGTTGAATGCCAGTGCCACTCGACTATTCAATCGATAATTTTCTGGTTGCAGAAACAGTCGAGGAGGACCATAGTCGATATACATCGATCGTGAAAGATGCAAGTAATTAATCCCATGTTAGATTATCCAATATGATATATCATCATGAAACAAGCTCAATGGTGTAGTGGTTAGCGCGCTAGACTGTTATTCGAGATGTCGGGGTTCAAATCCCTGCCAGGGCAGAAATTTGGTTTGAGATTTCCACATGTGCCCCTTGCCAAACTCGGCTATACAGGTGTAATGAGTACACTGACTGTACACTGCCGGTGATCATCATAGCCTGTGCGTAAGCTACTTAAACAGGCAGGTATAGTTACCAGGATTTTGTGGCTTTGTCCACAAATATACACACCTTGCAGATACATCTTTCAGATGAGGTTGACGACTTGTGCGGGTTCCACCTGACTTAAATGTCAACATGCAATTAGCTACCGCATTACGACTTTTTATCTGAGATGGGGTGAAATCGTTGATCTTAAGCTGGACTTGATGGTGAAAGTCATCATGAAACGAGTTTCCTTAGAGAGTCCCAAACAAAGGACGATGTGGTTCTCAAAGACTTCAGAATGAAGGACTACAGAAATTCTACCCAGTCACGTTCTTTGGACTTGAACTGAACCACCAATGACAACTTGTGGCTAGTTAGGGGCCATCCATATATTACGTACACAAAAATCCGGGAAAATTGGACCCCCTCCCCCCCTGTTCGCAATCGTACTTTCTTCCACCACCCCCCCCCCCCGAGTACGTACGTTTGACGCACCCCCCCCCCGATGACCAGCTGCACAGAAAGTGTCTCCAGGCAGCCTGTCTGCACTTTAGGCCAGATTATTGAAGGGCCAATATAGACAAATTATAGGTGTCGTTCACAGCACAGAATAACTGCACATGGCTTTTATATAATGTAATAAAATGCCATGGGACGACTATAGGATAATACAGAGTTATAAATAGGCTAATGTGGACGTCATAATTAGAAATTTATTTTGGGTACGTACACATTTTGTTACCCCCCCTCCCCCCCCCGTTCGCACCCGTACGCAAAATCGCCAAAATCCGACCCCCTCCCCCCCTAAGTGCGTACGTAATATGTGGATGGCCCCTTATGGGCATGATGTGGGCCCAAAAGGCATAGGTGTTTGGGTGGAGATTTCTTAAATGAATATCTAAATGAATTTATTTAAATGAATACATTTAAAGTACAAGCATTTAGGAAACATATTTCACTCTACCGTAAGTCGCATGTTGTTTTGATTAATTAGACATGCATGTTGCAGTGAATTTAAATGGCACTATATAAATTCTATAAGCACATATAAGAGCATGTTGCAGTGAATTTAAATGGCACTATATAAATTCTATAAGCACATATAAGAGCATGTTGCAGTGAATTTAAATGGCACTATATAAATTCTATAAGCACATATAAGAGCATGTTGCAGTGAATTTAAATGGCACTATATAAATTCTATAAGCACATATAAGAGCATGTTGCAGTGAATTTAAATGGCACTATATAAATTCTATAAGCACATATAAGAGCATGTTGCAGTGAATTTAAATGGCACTATATAAATTCTATAAGCACATATAAGAGCATGTTGCAGTGAATTTAAATGGCACTATATAAATTCTATAAGCACATATAAGAGCATGTTGCAGTGAATTTAAATGGCACTATATAAATTCTATAAGCACATATAAGAGCATGTTGCAGTGAATTTAAATGGCACTATATAAATTCTATAAGCACATATAAGAGCATGTTGCAGTGAATTTAAATGGCACTATATAAATTCTATAAGCACATATAAGAGCATGTTGCAGTGAATTTAAATGGCACTATATAAATTCTATAAGCACATATAAGCACTATATACGCACACAGATTTCAAAAGGCAATCATTGATTTTAATTTAAAATCAAATATAAAAACGTACGAGTCCCCCCCAATCATTTAACCCATGAGTAACTTTGTAAGACAACTTTCCCAACATCGTTTCCATGACCAAAACCAAAACTGTTTCCACGACAACAACGGCAACCGTTGATCAGCATTTAGCGTCCTTGCAGCCGTTGTCCTTAACCATTTGCTGTTGCCTGGTGACAAGGACAACACGTTGTTGTCTACGAAACAGTGCCCTGCTCCTCTGCAACGAACAATCTCTTCACCACGAATATCTTGTGGTTCGATATCGTTAGAACATATGCACAGTCCTGCCACACAACTAAAACAAGAGACAATGATACTAGTATAATCAAAAACTGAATAGGAATTGGTATCATAAGATACAAAACAGAAATTGGTATGGTAAAACAAAAGAGTGGCAAGACGAGTAGTTGAAAGAACAGAAAAGGCATTCGTAAGGTAAGAAAAGAACAAGGTATTGGTTAGAGACAAAGCACAGATGATAATAAAAGGTAAATACAAAAAGGTCTCGGGCAGTAAACTCATAAAATTGTAGTTATAACATGGAAATTAAAAACTCTACTGGTATAGTAATACACACAAAAGCACTGATTGGTTCCATAACCAAAACCAAAACTGTTTCCACGACAACAAAGTAGCTAAATAAAGCAGTTAACAGATGATACACTACATTACAGTACTCATGTTTTTTCTGAACTATTGTAAGGTTTAAGAAGGCTCTCTGCCCAAATATAACAAATCTTACTTCTGCTTTACTTTACCTTCAAGTCTCATAAGGTAATATGATGTAAAACCAAGCTGGGTATTGTATGAAAAGAAAAACATTATGAAATAATACTAAAATAAACGCACTTAAGTAACTGCTAATGTCATGATTCGAAAGACAACTAAAAGTACAGAAACAAGGCATTGTAAGGTCCTGTACTTAAGGTAAGGTAATTACAGATTTCTTAAACCAAAGAGTAGAACACGGTGCTCGAAGTTTAAGAGGCAAGGCAGGGTGATACTGGGGTCTTGTCACAATGGGTGAAACAACTGCACATCAGTCCACCTAGTTCAGAGGGATACAATACACAACCCTCTAATCTGCCAATGGTTCCTGCCTTGATCACCCGCATACCACCATCACAAAAATTAACATGCAGTAGGCAAAATAAAATACCTGAAATACGCCGGAAGTTTGAATTCTTCATGTCGGGGTCGGAGGCGAGTAATCGAACAGCTGTCTGGATCATGTTGGTGAACTTTTTTGCCAGCTTCTCGTTGTTGCTCAGTTCACCACTAGACTACAAGACAAACAAAGAATCTGGGTTAGGGTTAGCTAGTATCAGGTGGCTGCACTGGCATTAGGGTTAGCTGGTATCAGCTGGCAGGTGGCTGCACTGGCATTAGGGTTAGCTGGTATCAGCTGGCAGGTGGCTGCACTGGCATTAGGGTTAGCTGGTATCAGCTGGCAGGTGGCTGCACTGGCATTAGGGTTAGCTGGTATCAGCTGGCAGGTGGCTGCACTGGCATTAGGGTTAGCTGGTATCAGCTGGCAGGTGGCTGCACTGGCATTAGGGTTAGCTGGTATCAGCTGGCAGGTGGCTGCACTGGCATTAGGGTTAGCTGGTATCAGCTGGCAGGTGGCTGCACTGGCATTAGGGTTAGCTGGTATCAGCTGGCAGGTGGCTGCACTGGCATTAGGGTTAGCTGGTATCAGCTGGCTGCACTGGCATTAGGGTTAGCTGGTATCAGCTGGCAGGTGGCTGCACTGACATTAGGGTTAGCTGGTATCAGCTGGCAGGTGGCTGCACTGGCATTAGGGTTAGCTGCCAGTATCAGCTGGCAGGTGGCTGCACTGGCATTAGGGTTAGCTGGTATCAGCTGGCAGGTGGCTGCACTGGCATTAGGGTTAGCTGGTATCAGCTGGCAGGTGGCTGCACTGGCATTAGGGTTGGCTGCCAGTATCAGCTGGCAGGTGGCTGCACTGGCATTAGGGTTAGCTGGTATCAGCTGGCAGGTGGCTGCACTGGCATTAGGGTTAGCTGGTATCAGCTGGCAGGTGGCTGCACTGGCATTAGGGTTAGCTGACAGTATCAGCTGGCAGGTGGCTGCACTGGCATTAGGGTTAGCTGGTATCAGCTGGCAGGTGGCTGCACTGGCATTAGGGTTAGCTGGTATCAGCTGGCAGGTGGCTGCACTGGCATTAGGGTTGGCTGCCAGTATCAGCTGGCAGGTGGCTGCACTGGCATTAGGGTTAGCTGGTATCAGCTGGCAGGTGGCTGCACTGGCATTAGGGTTAGCTGCCAGTATCAGCTGGCAGGTGGCTGCACTGGCATTAGGGTTAGCTGGTATCAGCTGGCAGGTGGCTGCACTGGCATTAGGGTTAGCTGGTATCAGCTGGCAGGTGGCTGCACTGGCATTAGGGTTGGCTGCCAGTATCAGCTGGCAGGTGGCTGCACTGGCATTAGGGTTAGCTGGTATCAGCTGGCAGGTGGCTGCACTGGCATTAGGGTTAGCTGGTATCAGCTGGCAGGTGGCTGCACTGGCATTAGGGTTAGCTGGTATCAGCTGGCAGGTGGCTGCACTGGCATTATGGTTAGCTGGTATCAGCTGGCAGGTGGCTGCACTGGCATTAGGGTTAGCTGGTATCAACTGGCAGGTGGCTGCACTGGCATTAGGGTTAGCTGCCAGTATCAGCTGGCAGGTGGCTGCACTGGCATTAGGGTTAGCTGGTATCAGCTGGCAGGTGGCTGCACTGGCATTAGGGTTAGCTGCCAGTATCAGCTGGCAGGTGGCTGCACTGGCATTAGGGTTAGCTGGTATCAGCTGGCAGGTGGCTGCACTGGCATTAGGGTTAGCTGGTATCAGCTGGCAGGTGGCTGCACTGGCATTAGGGTTAGCTGGTATCAGCTGGCAGGTGGCTGCACTGGAATTAGGGTTAGCTGCCAGTATCAGCTGGCAGGTGGCTGCACTGGCATTAGGGTTAGCTGCCAGTATCAGCTGGCAGGTGGCTGCACTGGCATTAGGGTTAGCTGCCAGTATCAGCTGGCAGGTGGCTGCACTGGCATTAGGGTTAGCTGGTATCAGCTGGCAGGTGGCTGCACTGGCATTAGGGTTAGCTGCCAGTATCAGCTGGCAGGTGGCTGCACTGGCATTAGGGTTGGCTGCCAGTAGCTGGCAGGTGGCTGCACTGGCATTAGGGTTAGCTGGTATCAGCTGGCAGGTGGCTGCACTGGCATTAGGGTTGGCTGCCAGTATCAGCTGGCAGGTGGCTGCACTGGCATTAGGGTTAGCTGGTATCAGCTGGCAGGTGGCTGCACTGGCATTAGGGTTAGCTGGTATCAGCTGGCAGGTGGCTGCACTGGCATTAGGGTTAGCTGGTATCAGCTGGCAGGTGGCTGCACTGGCATTAGGGTTAGCTGCCAGTATCAGCTGGCAGGTGGCTGCACTGGCATTAGGGTTAGCTGGTATCAGCTGGCAGGTGGCTGCACTGGCATTAGGGTTAGCTGGTATCAGCTGGCAGGTGGCTGCACTGGCATTAGGGTTAGCTGGTATCAGCTGGCAGGTGGCTGCACTGGCATTAGGGTTGGCTGCCAGTATCAGCTGGCAGGTGGCTGCACTGGCATTAGGGTTAGCTGGTATCAGCTGGCAGGTGGCTGCACTGGCATTAGGGTTGGCTGCCAGTATCAGCTGGCAGGTGGCTGCACTGGCATTAGGGTTGGCTGCCAGTATCAGCTGGCAGGTGGCTGCACTGGCATTAGGGTTAGCTGGTATCAGCTGGCAGGTGGCTGCACTGGCATTAGGGTTAGCTGGTATCAGCTGGCAGGTGGCTGCACTGGCATTAGGGTTAGCTGGTATCAGCTGGCAGGTGGCTGCACTGGCATTAGGGTTAGCTGGTATCAGCTGGCAGGTGGCTGCACTGGCATTAGGGTTAGCTGGTATCAGCTGGCAGGTGGCTGCACTGGCATTAGGGTTAGCTGGTATCAGCTGGCAGGTGGCTGCACTGGCATTAGGGTTAGCTGGTATCAGCTGGCAGGTGGCTGCACTGGCATTAGGGTTGGCTGCCAGTATCAGCTGGCAGGTGGCTGCACTGGCATTAGGGTTAGCTGGTATCAGCTGGCAGGTGGCTGCACTGGCATTAGGGTTAGCTGGTATCAGCTGGCAGGTGGCTGCACTGGCATTAGGGTTGGCTGCCAGTATCAGCTGGCAGGTGGCTGCACTGGCATTAGGGTTAGCTGGTATCAGCTGGCAGGTGGCTGCACTGGCATTAGGGTTAGCTGGTATCAGCTGGCAGGTGGCTGCACTGGAATCATGGATGAATGAGGTGGCAGGGTGGCTCATTGAGATGACTGAAGTCATTGATTGATTATCATAATCATTAATCAGTGTTGATTGAAGTGGCAGTGACTACAACTGATTGATGCTGATTGAGGTGGCAGGTTGGCTCAATGAGACAACAGTGAGTACCAACTGATCTTATTTTTGGTTCTACATGGTCGGAGTGGTCCACGATTACACTTGGTCCTCCATAGGATTCCATCTTAAGATCACTATTCTATCTTTAAACTACTGATTTAAGCCTAGCCCTTTCTTCCTTAGTTTGCTGACGACACTCAAGCATAATGTAAATGGCCCAGCTGTAGTGGTTATCTCCGTAGCAGAGAAATTGCTTCAGACACTGCAGGTACTTGATGCCTGGATGTCATCCAACTGCATCCAGTTAAACTTTTACAACACCCAGTTCATCTGGCTTGGTGGTCGTAGGCAGATTTCCAACATCGAATTGCTTCATCTGTCACATTGCTTCTCTAGTTTCCTTTCTTCACTACTCTGTGATCTGTGGAGACTTTGAACCATTGACTGACCTGTCCACAGTATGTGAAGAATGTTATTAATTCATACAAAATTTATATAGCACCCCTTCAAGGTTATCTACTCAGAAGCATTCCTGACACAACCCTGGCTGAGAAGTAGTCTTAAGATTCGAGTAAAATGTGGCGGTAGGGGCACTTTGGACCAAGCGAAGAGCCACACGGAGCCTGTTGCAGACTGCAGGCCAGTGCAGGGCCAGTGATGGAAAAAACACGGCACTGCTTGAAGGTGGTCTGCGAATGGGGAACCAGAAGCTTAGCCTGCTTAGAACAGCACATGGAACTAGAGCACTGGGTGTTCAAGGTGAAGCAGCAAAACTATTGCAAATACTGTACACAGCGCAACACTACGGCATTATATGGTGAACGTGCTATTACTACCTACACCTGATTCCCATAATACACCGTTTCCTTGAAATACAAGCACCACAACCCTCATGCATGCATTCATATGCAAAAGGTTCAATATGGAAATGCCATTAATAATGCAGGTCTAAGAAATTCTTGCAGTGATCAGCTCCAGTGAATTTTTAATCCTGTGGCTCATCGGATTGGCAGTATACCTGTGTAGGTTTATTACGATATCCAGTTTCATGTGACAACACTGCACTGGTTACCTATGCAAAAGCGCACTGACTTTAAAGTCTTGATGCTTATACATAACTGTCTAGCGTCATCTCTTAAGGAACTGTGCACCTCAGTCTCCTCGATCACTGTTAACAGATTTCTTGAAGCTGCTCCACAAGGTGACTTGGTTGCTCCAGCGGCTCAAACTTCCATGCTCCATCACAGAAAGTTTGATGTGGTCAAGCCGAACAACCTGTGATGAACTCCGCAGCCTTTCTAAACTCTCTTGCCACAAGCACTTCAACTTGAGACTTCTGTTTTGATTGTGGTTTTGTGTTGTTAGGTCTGAAGTGTCTCTGATGAGTTTCTCTTCAAGTGGTGCTATATAAATTTATAATTACAATTGACTGGTGTCGATTGAGGGTGCGGCTCATTGAGATGACTGCAGTTGCTAATTGATTGGTGGTGATTGTATGAGGTGGCATGGTAGCCGAGATGATTAGCTTAACGGTTGAGATGAGAAGAAAATTCAACACAGCTTTAGTTTGTCTAAAACAGCGGTTCCCAAACTGTTGTGATCGATGAGATCATAAATGAGAGTTATATTTTATTCCAAGATTAGGAAGTCAAATATGTTCAAACTCGATTTCAATATTTTTAAGATATATCCCAGAATGCATAGCGAAGACACACAGAGCCTGTATCACTGGAGTGCACACTTTCCATAACTGTCTATGCTAGAGTATATATCGTCAGAGTCTCCATCAACTCCCCTTTTAAGAATTTATGTATAGCCACGATAAATTCTATATATAGATAATCCTCTTCCCAAGTGACTATGGTGTCATTGATATGGTGTCTGAGGCAATGCATGGGCGAACATGGCGACGGTTCCGCCAAATGATTCGTCCACTGGGCATTTTCACCGTATAATTCCGCTGTTTAGCCTGGATGATGTGACCAATTGAAGTCCAGCGCTTGGTGGATGGATCTTGTACCCAGCATTTATCCCCGCTGCGTAATGGTTTGAGCTGTCGTGAGTTCAAACTTCCTGGTGGATGGATGAGGTTGTCTTCGTTGTCTGCCGAATCCTTCCACTTCTTTGCGAAGTTTATGGGATGGAGGGGAATGCAGGATCGTAGCTGTGATCCGAATACCATTTTGGCTGGTGACAGTCCATTCTCTCGTGGTGTATTGTGGAATTCGAGAAGGCCTTGAGCAAAAGTGTCACTTCCAATATCTCCGTTAGTGGTTGTTGCAGCAATTAAAGCTTTCATTGATTTCACCGCAGACTCGGCTAATCCGTTGGAAGATGGAAAATGTGGAGCGCTGAAGACGTGATTCACGCCCCAGTTTGTCATGAATCTCCGCATGGTCTCGGACGCAAACTGGAGTCCCCCGTCTGACCGAAACTTGTTGGGGATGCCGAAGTGGATGAAGTGTCTTCGTAGGACAGTGATGATCATTTCTGTACTTGGGCATTTGTGAAATCTGGATACCTCGATCCAGCCAGAGAACCGATCCACATAGGCAAAATAATAATGTCCTGCATGCTGAAAGACGTCCGCCGCGGTTTCTTGAAACGGGCGAGTAGGATGTGTATCCGACTGAAAGGGTTCTGCTGGGAGTGACGCCCGACCCTCTTGGCACTGGATGCATCCGCCGACAATATTTTTAATGTCGGATGTGATGCCAGGCCAGTAAACTGTCTGTCGTGCTCTGCGCTGCGTCTTATCGATGCCTTGGTGTGAAAGATGGAGCCGGCGGAGGATGTCTACTCATTGGGCCTGTGGAACAACGATTCTGTTATGGTGGAGAATCAGATTCCCATGGACAGTGAGATCATGTCTAATTTTGTAATATGGTTGATGCTCTCTTGGAAGGAACGTGGATTTGGCTGGGAAACCCTGCTGTATCAAATTGACCAATGTTTGGTATTGTTCATCACTCTTGGCTGCTGACTGTTCTAATTGTTCGATCACGGGGTCTCTGCTATTGTCCATGTAATCATCCTCTCTCAACTGTGCTGCCATGTAGTTCACTTTGATTTCCATGTCTGTAGTGATTTCAGATTCTAAAGTCTGATCTGTACTATCTGGGTCTTGGACTGGTGCCCGAGATAGAGCATCGGGGATCAGGTGTGTCTTTCCGCTTCTCCATTCTGCCTCAAACGTGAATGGAAGGAGTTTTTCGCATAGTCTGAGAAGGCGAGGGTTCTCTATTTCATCCATTCCCTTTGAGTTGATGATTGGGATGAGTGGTCGGTGGTCAACAATGAGTTTGAATTGTGGTAGCCCGAGCAAATAGAGCCGGCACTTTTCGAGGCCCCACACAACAGCCAGCAGTTCTAGCTCGATCATGGCATATCGAGATTCCGTTTCGGATAGGAATCGGCTTCCACACTGAATTAGGGCCATGCTGCCATCTGGACGCTGCTGTAATAGTACATAGCCAAGGCCACGTGTTCTGGATGCATCCGTTTGCAGGGTTGTTGGAAGCTGGGGATCGAATGACTGCAGGATTGGCGGCTGTGTCAGAGCATCTTTCACATTCTGAAATGCTATGTGATGGTTTGCCGACCAGGCGAAAACATTGCCTTTCTGAAGAAGAGGTCGAAGCGGTGCAGCTGCTGCAGAAATGTCTCTGCTGAAGTTTCCTAACTGATTTACCAATCCGAAGAAAGAACGGAGCTCTGTAATGTTGGTGGGCGTTGGAAATTGTGAAATTGCAGAGATTTTTGTTGGGTCGACTTGAATACCGTTAGACGTGATGCTATATCCTGCATATTTAACACTCATTTGACAGAAAGCAAACTTTTCCTTGCTCAGTGTGATGCCATGTTCTCGGCATCGTTGAAGAACGGACCGAACAGTATCCACATGTTGTCGGAAAGTCTTGGTGTGAATAAGTATATCGTCGACCACCTTCTGGACATTGCTCAGATCAGCAAAAGCAATGTCACCTCTGCGGTTGTATTCATCGCCTGTGGCATTGAGTCCCATCGGTGCCCTAAGAAATCGAAATCGCCCTTCTGGGGTAATGAATGTAGTTAAGGGTTGGCTTTCCGGGGACAATTCCATCTGCCAGTATCCCTGTACTGCATCCATGGTCGTAAAAAATGTGTCTCCCGGTTTGATGGAATCGACTGCTTCTTTAGGTGTTCGCATTGGGTATGTAGAACGTGCCACGTATTTGTTGAGCTTCGTATAATCGATACATATACGGATCTTTCCATTCGGTTTCCGCACTACAACCATAGGGTGGCATCAGTCTGATGCTTCGTCTTCCAGCTTTTCGATAATGCCTTTGGCCATCATGGCATGAAGCTCCTGTCTAACTTGGTCTCTTAGGTTAAACGCTATCTGACGGGCTGCCGTGATGGCATATGGCATGGCGTCGGATTTGAGATGAATCTTCATAGGTGAACCGTACATGGGCTTCAGGGTGCAGTCATCATTGAAAACATCTGAGAATTCAGTCATGAGGCTTTTTTGGATGTTCTTAATAGTATCTGGAGATGGGTCGGTATCGAATATCTTATAGATGTTGCCTGCATCTCGTGTCTGTGTGGATGTGACTGCCTGTACATTGTGAAATGGGAATGAGATGATTCCTAGTTTCTCGCATGTGATGCCTGAGAGTAGGAATTGTCTTGTACCTTGATGGGCATATATTTTGTCTGTCACCGTCGATGTACCTATATGCATTTTGGCTTTGAAGAATCCGATCGGTGAATCACGTATGCCATTATATGCGGTGATGGTGACATCTGCTGGATGGAGAGTACTGCGATCGAGACCCAGTTGTGGCAGAAATTTCTCGGGTATGATGTTGATATCTGCCCCGGTGTCCAGATATGCCAAGAGTTTTACAGTCGTTGTGTCAGTGCTCACATGGATAGGTATCGCTCTATGCCTAGTGCCTGCTTCTTCCATCGAGGCGTGAGCTGTGTTAAGATATTTCCGTGGTGTGTTGCCTTGAGTTGGATGCGGATCTCTGATACGTTTCTGGCAAACGGACTGGTAGTGGCCTTTGATGGAACAGTATTTGCAAATGGCATCTTTGGCTGGGCAAACGTTGCGACGTGCATGCGAATTTCCCCCACACCAGTGACATTTGCCACTTGAACTGGTTCTTTGACGTGGTGGGGATGGTGTAAACTTGTCTGTTTGGGAAGAATGGTCCCGGTCTTTTGAATTTTTCGTCGTTCCCACATATTTAGCAGTGGTGGCAGTCTTTGTTTGATCGGCACATGCGGATTCAAATGCACGACAAACTGTGAGAGTTTCACCGAGGCTTGGGGCTGGTCGAAGTTCGAGCAACTTCTTTTGTAGCTCTGGATCCTGAACACCTACCGTGATTAGCGTGATCAGTTGAGTGTCAATGCAATGAGTACAGATATCTGCTTGTTGGCTAAGCTGTCTCAAAGCGACTACGAAATGTTCAAAAGACTCACCCGGTTGTTGACGACGAGTGAAGAAGTGGAATCGATCGACTATGATGTTTTGCATTCCCCGGACGAAAGTTTGGATTGCTGTTATAGCTTCTTCTACTGTGGGTTGGTTGGGTGTGAGTGCTTCGATAGTGATCGAGTCGTCAAATATGGCTTGAAAATCTGAGGACAAATGAGTGCGGAGAGCGGCTAGTTGTGTTGGACGGTCGTGCTGATCTAAGCGATTAATCAGTGCAAAGTCCTTCCATGATTTTCGCCAGGAGGTGAACTCTGCCATGGTGGGAGTACCGGATAGTTGAATGGCATTAGCCGGGATGCGGAGTGTAGGTGGTTGCGGTAAGGTTGGAGTCTGATGATTAATATGAGGCTGACCTGTTTGTTGTATTGTTTGTAATAAAAGATTGAATCTTTCTTCCGAAGCACGGCGTTCTGCACGCAGTTCGTCTTGCATTCGTGTACGTTCTTCGGCTTGCTGCTGCACAAGGTTCAATAGTACGGACATGGACTCACGTGATTCCGCTGGCAGCGTGGTATCCTCCATCTTTTTGCCGCTTCGACTCATTGTTTTTGTGCGTAGTAGCGTACAACGTCTTCGGGTTTTTGCGAATTGTGTTCGAATGCGTTATTTATTTTACCTGTCTTAAAAACCAACTGCATGTCGACTGCGCCATGTTGTGATCGATGAGATCATAAATGAGAGTTATATTTTATTCCAAGATTAGGAAGTCAAATATGTTCAAACTCGATTTCAATATTTTTAAGATATATCCCAGAATGCATAGCGAAGACACACAGAGCCTGTATCACTGGAGTGCACACTTTCCATAACTGTCTATGCTAGAGTATATATCGTCAGAGTCTCCATCACAAACTTTTCTGGGTCGCGACCCACTTGTGAATATCTTGGCAGTGTCGATACCCACTGTGTAAAATTAAGCATTGCGTAGGCCCTACTAAAATTTGCTTCGTAAATTGGTATCGAAATATGCGGATTTACATACAGCGCTTAGAAATTTAAAGAGTTAAAAGGAAATTTAGGTAAAAACAGTTTACAATTAATTGCAATCCAGCTAGTTATAGCCCAATCATATCCAAATGTTGTTGCTGCAAAAAAAAAATGTTTCTCGAAAAAATTTGGTGACCTACTTGCCAGAGCTTCGCGACCCAAAAGTGGGTCACGACCCACAGTTTGGGAAACTCTGGTCTAAAACAGAGAACGGTTTTAACCCTTTGCCTGGGACGAAGTATATATACATCCAAAAATAGGCTTAATGCATATAAATTGCTCAGGCAAGGAGAATGAAGAACTTGTATAACCTGGCAATTAGCTATGATACCTTCTTTGAGCTTTGAGTGACATACCTGAACTACAGCACCGTCTTCAGTCAGAGTCATCTGGCCAAGAATGTCAGATCCAAGTGACATTGTGGAAAGTCTAAACAACAAAATCAATCAAATTCTGCCAGAATATTTCAAAGCAGAAGAAAGTTTCAACACAATGGTTATACGTTCAGTTTACAAAACCCAATGGTCTGAATGGCAAGCGTTTCTGAATGGTTTAAGTTACAATAATTTCAGTCACAGAAGCACTGTAGAAATATTAGAAATATTAGAATACAATACAATACAATATAGTGAACCGCTGCTGGGTTGGACTCTACTTAATTTCACATATGCCTCCCTTCTTAATAGCAATAATAAAAATAATTAAAAAAAATAATAATAACAAACAACAACAACAACAACAACAATGGTAATGGGAGTCCAACCCAGCAGTGGTTCACTATATTGACTTGACATTCAGACCATACGATTTTACAAGCTGAATATATGCCATTGTTATTATTAGTTGTCTCTAGACAATTTTTGCCTCTTGAGGTAGCCTATTATACATCGGGTAAAAAAATAATAATGATAATAATTGAAAATTGATCCTATTTTCAGCAATGAGGCATTCTGTGTGACGGATGGCCTTCGGTTTGGCCTTAACATATGGTGTCGCACCAATGCCAAAGCGGCGAAACAGTCCACCCAGGAGAACTGGCTCCTGGCACTCTCCATGAGAACTGGCCTCTGGCGATCATACAGGGTTCGTGAATAAGCTGGTCCCTTGCGCTTAGCTTTCAAATGGCGCTTTAGAAATTTGGAGTTTACGATCACGATAGGCTAGTAAATATATTCTTAAATTCCATTTGTGAAACTAGGCGATCATGAAAACGCTCGTAACGCTTTACATCGTTCAATATCTGCATGATTTGTTCCCTCCCAAAATCACACGACAGTATAGCCTCCGTCCGCGCCCACATGGCTTTGCCCTGCCTCCAAAGGACGATACTAATTTTATTTCTAGGGTTCTCTATGATGCCTTAAAGTAGAATCCAGTTTCTCTATAACTCATATTTATTTACAGTCATGATTGCAAGCGACTCTTGATTCTATTATTCTAAACTTGTGTTTTGTACCATGTTGCGGTGTGACAACGTGTGGAGTTAATAAACGAATAATAATAATAATAATCTTCAAGATTACACGCCAGCGATCGTTTACGTTACTCCGGTCAACCCAATATGTGACAAATTGCTATTAATAAACATCCACACACTCTTTCGAAACTATATGCATTATAGTGTTATAGAACCTTAAACAGTCGATACTTTTATAATTATTACTGATTGTTTCCTTACCTTTGATAGAAATTTAAGTTACAATAATTTCAGTCACACGACGACGGGAAGTAAATAATAAACAGCCTTCACCCCCAAGGAACTATACATACAGGAAATGGAAAGTCGTGAAAATTGTATGTCCGGCAAGATTCCTTGACTACAGACATCGCTCCACTTTAATTATTATACCTGATAATTATTACATGTGGTGTCTTACAATGTCAATATAATTATTTTTGGTCGAGTTTTCTTCGTGAATGGAATAAATTTCAATGCATTTGTTATGCAAACAAAACGCGATATTTTCCTGTCCGTCAGAGGGCTTGCGCTCCAAGTAGTCACGCGACGTTAATAGGCATTTAACTCTGTGAATCGTAGGCCTATTCATGATCTCCAAACTTCTAAAGCGCCACTCGGATACCAAGCGCAGGGCACCAGCCTATTCACGAGCGCTACGTCAAATCAGAGGATGTTTCCAGAGAGTAATCCAAAAGAAGGCCGAGTCAAGTTTCCAGAAGGCCAAATCAAATCAGAAGGGGTTTTCCATAGAGTAGCCCAATAGGGGTCCGAGTCCGGTTTCCAGGGAGCCAGATTAACCTTTATCATCCCAGATACTGAAATTGTTATGCAATCACTTCTAAATTTAGTTATGATGCAGTTTACAACCTTTATAAAGGCAATCATTAACAAAAATAATTTATTTTCAGTTCATCTCAGAATTTTGCATATGTTCCCAAAGTGGAACGTTGGGTCACTTTGACTATCATAAGCACCATGCATTAGTAAAACTGTAACTTTTTCAAAATAATGCAGATATGCAATGTCCAAAAGTTATGATTCAAAAAAAATATTAATATTTCATTTAACTAAAACAGTTTCAGTAGAATTAGACACTGCAAAGTCGACTGTGTTCCTTGGTATGGTATGTTTCAACACATAGTTCGTGGAGACGCTTTTCGCATTTTCGCACATCTTCCTAGTGCTGCTGCGGCAGTAGCCGCATCTACCTTGTGTTGTGGATTCAGTGAAATGGTTCAGTACATCATATTGAAGCAGCGCAAGCATCGGTCTGTCCGACCGCTCTGTCGTTGACGCGGCACACCCTTGAGAAGACCACAAATCACATCGCGTCGAAACACAGGTTTCGAACGACCTCTCGTGTTCGCTGGGCTTCGGTCGACAGACCAGCCACAACGCCATAACGATCTTATTCACCGAAGTCTAAATACAGCGGGTACACGGCGATCAAGGAGCCGTCGGGCATGACTAGGTCCGAGGGGAAGAGACTCTAATCCCTTGGAGTGGCAGACGCCCTCTGACTTGGGACGCGAACGTGGTAGCAGCGGCGGATCCAGAAAGTCTATCAGGGGGGGCCAAAATTTTTTTAGTCATCTCCCAAAAAAGCCACGCCTACAGGGGGCCACGCCTGTGTAAACATCATAAAACGCCCATAAAACACATGTCAAAAATAAAGAAACATTTCAAATGGGGGGCCATGGCCGGATTGGCTCCCTGGATCCGCCCCTGCGTGGTAGATACGGTGGCCGCATCATATCTGCCTGAGACAGCGGTCGAGGCCAGAGGGGAAGCCACAAGGAAGCACACGAAATATTCAAAACTCCAGATGAACACCTTCATGCTGATCGCCGTGGAAACAATGGGTCCCACTAATGGAAAAAGTCTCGCCTTCGTTTCTGAAATCGGCCTTCGGTTGACGTGAGCCCCTGGCGACGCCCGCGATACAGACTTCCTCTTCCAGAGCAAGTCGATAATATTTCAGTGTTTCAATGCAGTCGCATAGCAGGGCACCATGTCGGGGCTGCCCGGGATCGAGAAGGGGCGGGCCCATCCAAGCTGCACCTAATTATACGTCGTGATGATACCATAAATAAATTTTATTACAATGGTAATTATAACCAGGGCTGTAGTCGAGGGTATATATATGCGGGTTTACAACATGTAGACCTACTCACCTCTAGAGACCATTATAGTCCTACTCACCTCACAAATATTTTTGTACAAACCTCTAACTTGTTTCGGAAAACTAAACAGTAGGCTAACATAATTAATAATAATAATAATAATAATAATAATAATAATAATAATAATAATAATAATAATAATAATAATAATAATAATAATAATAATAATAATAATAATAATAATAATAATATAGGTAATCAATGTAGCCTATTTGTGAAGTCACAAAGGCAATTTTCAGTATCAACGTAAAATAGTGGTACGTATAAGGACAGTGACCCAACGTTCCCAAAGTGGAACACATTCGAAATCAGCTACGTTGCTCACGCATAAAGCACTATCACTGAAATATTTGACCATACACAGGCACAATAAACACAGTTCATTCAAAATTTACAGTAAAAACAATTAATTGTCACGTGCTTGTAACATACAGTTATTTTCAATATTTAGAAGAAAAAATGTCAATTTTTGTCCAATTTACACCTTAATTATAATTATAATTTACCAAACCAGACTCGCAATCAAAGTAAATAAACACTCATCCACCGTCGATCAAGCCAATTAATATTTATGAGATGACTTATAGTCTGTTTCACCGTCCCCCAGAAGTTTTAATAGGGTGTTCCACTTTGGGAACGTTGGGTCAAAAAAGGTTAAGAGAGGAAGCAGAGCAGCTATCAAGGCGAGTGTCGTTTTGGGCGAGAATAATTGGAAGGCGGAGGATCAGATGAGTCATGGTAGGAGTACCTGAAAAGGCGAGACTTCAATTTTGAGTGGAAAGCCCGGGGGGGTAATAGATAGAGGAACATGAGGAGGGTGGTGGACGGGTTGCGGTGATGATGGCGGAACGGAGAATCTGCGGAATTCAAAGGGGAGATCATTCCAGAGGCGTGGTGCTGTGTTCGATATAGCTCTGTTGGAGAACTTGAGAGCAGTGACTCCATGGTGGTCGAGAAAGACTGAGATTTAACAGGATGATCGGGTGGAGCGGGTTTCCTGAATGGTGGAGATAGCGGAGATACTCGGGCTGGGAATATTGTAAGTTGTAGGTTAGTGAATTCGCTCTGGGATTTTTAGCCAGTGTAGCGAGTTGAGGATGGGAGCGTTATGATGATTTTTAGTGACAGCTCTGGCTAGTGAGTTTTGAATAAGTTGGAGACGCTTGATTTGGGTGGATTCGAGGTTGAGGAAGAGGGAATTGCAATTATGCTTTGAATGAACAACGGAGGTAACAATCCTTGCTTTTAATGTAGCGCTCTAGCCTAATTCATATTAGCAACAGAGAACTAGGAATTTCAACATACTGGTACATATATAGACACAGAGGACAGTTTTGGTCAGTTTTATTGCGCAATCGAGTGTGTCGACATCAGGAAGAATGCATTTGAGCAACAGTCTGTGTACTGTGTAGTCATGAGGACGCTCATGATGACTAACAGACTGGTTATGGTGAAGAGTTTGACATATCTATTCTGCTTGGAATTAGAGGGGGAAGAACGAGGCCCAAAGCGTCACTGCATGATAAAGTAAGTAAGTATAAGCTTATTCTTTATTACACCATTAGCAAACGCACAATAGGACAGAAGCTAGAAGTATTGATTGTAAAACATTGAAGTAATAATAAATCGAAATAAAAATGATAAGTAAATAAAAAAAAGCAAGTGTTTTCTTATCATTTATGCAGTAATCTAGCAATGTAACCCTTCACTGTCAAAGGATCACATCGTGGTATCTCACGATTAGGCCAATGCCAGCGAGGTCGAAGAGAGTACCCAGAAGATCGTATCGGAGGGAGCAAATCATGGAGGACATGCCCTGGGTCCCGAAGGATTGCAGCAAAGAGAGCATCGTCCGCCTTAGAACACAACAAGTCAAATGTAGGAGTATCAGTCTCTCTCTCTCTCTCTCTCTCTCTCTCTCTCTCTCTCTCTCTCTCTCTCTCTCTCTCTCTCTCTCTCTCTCTCTCTCTCTCTCTCTCTCTCTCTCTCTCTCTCTCTCTCTCACGACCATTGGAAAATCCCCACCAGACTGGAGATGAGTATATTCGTGCCACTGTGGTGGAACGTACAACATCCAGTTGTCAAGTATTAATTGTTATGCAAGGTTACTCATATTCTGAATTAATGTTTCAGCTGGAGTGCACAACTCTATTAATTTAGTTACTTAAACATATTCAAGATTATGCCTTGAAGATTGGTAAATGGATAAATGAGAAGTTTAAAGTGTCCTGTTGTAGGATTGAGTACTAGGGCGCAGGTTCGTAATAGAGGCAAATTCAAGACGAGGCCAATCGCTCCCCGACCCCTGCCCTCCCCTTCTGTCCTCCCCATTTCCCTATCCTTCGTCCCTTACTTATTTTTTCGTATATATATATATATTAGGGGTGTCCACACATACATGGGGAAAAATTTTTTTTCTCAGATTGGAATGCACATAGGCTCATTTTGTTCATTTTACAATATTATGTCATTTGCCAAACAAAGTTAAGCAATAAAATAATTTTTAGAGGTTCCTCAATGAGGTCAAAGTTCTAGTAACCATATTTTTCGGACTATAGGCGCGGTTTCTTACATGATGGTCACAGGTAGTGTGTTATGTAAAGGTGATGAACTGATTAATGTGTTTAATATCTAACTACAGCTCTATCAGTCAATATATTATCCTTGGATCCTATCAGCTTTGTCAGGTATAGAACAAAGTACTCATCATTTACTTATCAAGTGTTGTAAAATCATAACAAACAGCAAAGGTTTTAATCTTTACTTTCAAAATAACTAAAACTACCATAATACCACAACAAACACCAAATTTGAAAGAAATTTATTCAAAACTTGTGCAGTGTGTTCATATTGTGTAAGCTAAGGCTACATTCCAGTTGTTGAATCTCTGGGAGGTTGCAACAGATGTTGTAGGCATGTGCTTTGATACAACGGCATCAAACACAGGGACAAAGAGTGGTGCAAGTACTCTGCTGGAGCAGTTGATGCAGAAAAATGTGTTGCACTTACCATGTCGACACCACATTCATGAAATCATCATCGGTGAAGTTTTTGCCGTATTGCTTGGCCATAGTTGTGGACCAAACATTGCTCTTTTTGAAAGATTTCAGCAGTTTTGGCCAAACATCAACCATGCAAACTACAAATCTTTGAATGACGCACGACTTGAGAATGTGCTGCTGCTTCAGCTTCGTGAAAAAGTGTGTTCATTCCTGCAAGCTTTCCTGTCAGACAGCACTGCATACTTACCACGAGAAGACTACAAAGAATTGATCGAGCTTACGCTTCTGATTTTGGACTGCCCGCTCACAACTCCCAAACATTACCACTTCCGGCTGCCAGGAGCTTATCACATGGCAAGGTGGATGGCTAAAGTTATTTATTGCCTGAAAATCTACCTCTTTCGTGATGAATTCAAGCTTACCACTAGTGAGCTGAAGAAACTTACAGAGGTTTGTATTTTTGCAACATATATCTACGTTCCTGCTTGGATCGCATGTCCAGTGGGTGCCGATGCTGCATTTAACGACCTGCTGCTGTTCCAAAGGATCAAACAGTACTCTGACATAAACAAGGTGGTGTCACAAGCTGCACTGAAGAAGTTGCAAAACCATCTGTGGTACCTTGGACCTGAACTTGTGCCACTATCATTGTTTTCTGTGAAGGTTTCCAGTGAAGAGAAAAAGTTACTGGTTCAATCAATGATCCGCAGTGGAAGTGATTGGAGCGTACGTGGGATTGAAGCATCGTGCGAACAGCTGGAGAACAAGACATTGCATGAACTAGTAAATTCGTCTTCAACTGCTGCCTTGAAATCTCTTGGAATAGACATAGACACTTTGTCAGTCAATGATCCAGATGTGTGGAATGAGATACCATCGCTGACAACTGGCATAACAGTCATCAAGTCGCTGAAAGTTGTTAATGATTCAGCAGAGCGTTCAGTGGCTTTAACCAATCAATCACAAAATCAGAGCAAGAAATGCAGAAGCTAATACAGGTTGTTGCAGTGCATATTTTAAGGAATTTTGACTACTGGGACAAAATGGAATTAATTTCCACAAGACTTTTTCTACGAATTCATCTCCTAAAAAAGTTGATGACCTTTTTTTTAGTCATCGCTTTCTTTTTACTGCTTTTCTCAGGTCTCTCAACCAATAATAAGGGGTCATTCAACAATAATGTTTCTCACTACTGGGACAAATCTTTAAATTCTTCCAACATTTGTCCCACTAGTTATACTTTACACATACATTGCCTGGGACAAATCAGCCTGACTACTGAGACAAATCCCAAGACTACTGGGACATTTGTCCCACTAGTTATACAGTTAAAATATGCCCTGGGTTGTTTAGGACAACAGGAAGAGAATACCAGATGCTCGCAAGAACACGCTAAAGTCTTACAGTCTTCGCTAGCTTAATTATGAAATTTCACAGCATCCATGGACTCGACTAGATTTGGGAACAGTGAGACTCTACATTACTTATTAGTTTTATAACACTTGTACTGTACTTGCATATGAATCCCCCTATGATTCAAACTATGATTTGATCCATGACACTTTTATTTCAAGCTTTGTTTGTTCACAGCTGCTATTAAACTGCATTTGCGAGGCTTTTTTACGTATACTGAAACTTCAGCCTCATTGAGGAACCCCCAAATATTGACATAGAGACCTGAAATTTTGTATGAAATTTTATTTCTATAAAATTAACAATATTGGAGGGTGTGCAAATTGAAATTCCAAAAAAATTTTTTTTGGACACCCCTAATATATATATATATATATATACATATATAATATATATATATTCTTGCCTAAGACGCCAAAATATTTGGTCCCCAAGAATTCCGCAAGGGGTCATCCATACAGGACGTCCGTAATGACGGGGGAGGGAGGGTCATCGAAATTCGGACAAATGCGTACAAAAGGGGATGGAAGGTTATGACCAGCGCGGACGTCCGCATTTAAACTGTCAAATTTGATAGTTTTTTTAAACACTACCTTGTTTCAACCTTCCCCCGAAAGACGAAAAGTCCAGTGAAGTGATTGCCTAAAACCTCATGCATGGTATAACCTTTACTGCAACTTTAAAGAGGGTTTTATTACTGCACATCCTGCGATATGAAACCCGAAGTGTCAGTGAAATGTGCACAAGAACCATGGAATAATTGTAAAAAATGTGATATTAAATATTGGCTTAGGCGTGCGGACGTCCGCAAATGAGGAGGGAGGGGGATAAGGTCAAATGCGGACAAGGGAAAAGTCCAAAGTACGTCATATTTTGCGGACGTCCTTTATGGACGACCCCCAAGTATATGGAATCCTCAGAGGAGCCAAGGGTTCCTTTGGGGGCAGTCAGTCGGTTCTTCCCCCTAGTTGCCATTGGTTGGTCACATGCAGTTGGGTGATCAGTGGAATAACAATCCAGCTGTCTTCTCAAAGCCTGTAAACAAGTAAATGTAATGTGTTTCTATTGCTTCAGTTAACGGAAATTAAACTTCGGCCACAAGCTTCAATCAACACGAGCGTCTTAAAACATTACCCTTTAATACCAGCTGGTCTGCATTAAACATACGTGTAATTGGTGGTTTCTCGCATTAAAACCGGTAACTTCCCAATTACATGTACATGCATGTGCCCTAGGTCTAACCAAAAGTAATGTAGCTGTAAGATAGTTGAACTCGTAAGGGACTTACGAGTCCAACTTTCTTACAGCTACATTACTTTAGGGCAGTTTAGTAATCTGAAATAAAGGAATCCAATATCCTTTATACAAGTTTTACAACAGTAACCACAAGCGTGCCAATCTTTTTACTGTTTTATATTTCACTGGCCATATTTGTTGCCATTTTTTTCAACAACCTATGAAAGACTAGGAACTATACCAACTAACACATTTATTCCAGTGGATACCTTCCCATAGAAGATAGCAAATCAAAGGCCGAAATAAACGCCATAAAAGAAGAACTAGTCGCTACCAATCCATCGGGATCTAGCTACCTGAGCCAAAAAAGCCAAGACAATTTTGCACGGACCTTAAGCAAGTTTTATTGTCAGACAAACATCGCATCAATGACAAATCATATCAAGCCAGCATGAACCGCTGTTTTCACTTGTGATTTTTCCTATGGGGCGAGTGTTCTCGCTAAACTGGATATTTCAGGACAGATTTTGTCTCACTATGTGTATTTCTGGGCATTGTACTCTTGGAAAAACGTCCAAAATGGTTTATGTCCGTCTAAGATTCCGTGGATCTTTACAATTTGTCGAAGAAGTTGTCCAAGGGTGGAATACCCTCTTTCAGACCCTTGCGCTTTCTTGTGTCTGTGACAACTATGCCTGGCTTGGTGGCAGCGTCGAATGGGTCTCCACCCAGGATCTGCCAGTGATCAAAGACGCACTGTGGGAATGCCTGGCCACCAGTGTTCGATCTCAGATCGGCCGTAAATCCTTAAAAATAAAAAACGCATCAAGTCAACATTGCTCACACAGAATTTCTAAGGAATGAAAAACTTGTTTATACAATCAATTCAGATCAATTTAGACTAATATATGTGATGCCGCATATGAAAAGGACCACAAGGTGGGATTTATTTACAGATATACAGGCCCTTAAACGTGGTCACCCATCATAACATCGAAATTGGGTTTTCACTGGTATTTGATAGAGGACACCTCTGTCTATCAATCTAGGACAACAGTTTCGTGAAAACAGAACATTGCAATTAAATGCTTAGCTATATACCTTCCAAAAAATAGAGTTTACTGTGAGCATTCCAAAGTTTAAATGAGTTTTACCGAAAATCACATATTTCAGGTACATATGTTCTAAATTCCACACATAGAGCCATAATACTTCCACTATACAACATTATACACCATTATTTTAAGAATTTTTGCTGATCATGGTGGTATGAAGAACTCCAAACCCGCCATGTGGTTCCTTTTCATATGCGGCATCACATATGGTACATTTGTCAAATTGTACTAAATCACAAATCAGCAAATAAACTAAAATCTGCCATAATTTTACTTTCTTACAATTAATGTTTTTATTTAAACTACATTTACAAGATCATGGCCAATTCTTAAAAACACAGCAACAGCACAATTCCTGGCACCAGCAGAGCCGAATTAATAAATGAAACAAACCAGCAACCTTACCAAAGGACTCGTTGACAGGAAGGAAAGCCTTCACAATGAACATGGGTGTTCCAATGACACGGTTCTCTTCAATCACATGTCCACGTCTTCTGTTGAGGACTCCGTAGATACCTCCGACTGCGGCCTCAGGTGACTACAAGATAAAAGAACGAATGTCAGGCAACTCTTGATATATGAAAATTGTTGTGAATAGCTTTCAACTAGTTCTACCAGAAAGGTCATACATACAACTGCAGGCAAATGTTTATGAATACTGCAGTGAAACTGATCAGTCAAGATCGCATGTATCACAAACTCGTAGTAATTGTAATTAGTAACTTCTGCGGTGCCGGTGTCTAATGCACAAGGCATCAACCGATGGCACACCGCAGCCAAGCCATAATCAGGTCAAAATCCAGAAGATCAGCCCATAAGACAGAGAGGTGGATAAACAATTTTAAAGTGGTAGGTTAGAACAAAATGACACAAGCGACAGAGCACAGCACACAGACAGGGAGTTCCATGAACTCTCTGTAAATAAACTGGTGCTTTGCGCTTAGCTTTAGAGTGGCGTTCTAGAAAATTGTGGTGAATAAGCAGTTTTTAGATCGAAATGACACAAGCGACCGAGCAGAGTGCAGCGCACAGCCACAGGGAGAGTTTCAAAAACTATGTCCAGCAATCAAAAAAGCTTGTTGATTTAGGTAATGAATAATAAAAAGCCAAGGGGAAAAGACCCGATTTTAAGTATTGTGGCCGGCCAATTTAGTTTTCTAACACTTACTTTACAAGCCATTTCAAGACCCATCTTAAAATATGGCATCATTTTCTACAGCTGAACTAAACTTTTGGGACCAAAGACCTCTATACCACATCATATCTCAATAATTTAGCATGTTATAATTGCTATATTGATCTACAGCTGTCAGCAACTTCTGACAGGGATCACATAACTAGATGCTTAATGCTTAATCTTATTAAATGCCATACATTTTTTGTGTTTTCATTTCTGTAAATGTTTTTGTCATTATCAAGGACATATTACTGCTCAGTATGAATCAGTCTCAAATCAAGCTCGTTACCTGAATCTCAACCAGGTAGACTGGCTCCATCATTCTTGGTGCAGCAGTCAAAACGCTAGCATAGAAGCATCTTCTGGCAGTTGGAATGATCTGACCACCTCCACGATGGATGGCATCAGCATGAAGCGTCACATCATGGATGTCAAATCGCACTCCTCTCATGTTCTCCTCGCAAAGCGCACCCTGTACAGATCACCAGTTGGTAAATGTCATTACATTATAAACAATAGTGGTTCATAATTACCAGTGGCCTACAGAATTTTATTAGTTTACAAGAATACCTTGAATTGTGCAGGTTAAAATCACAGATAATGCGATACCAATACCAGATACTTTTACAGTACCTCTTGCATGCAATGATAATAGGTCACTTTTGCAATGATATATTTGGTATAATACAGTAAAGCTAGAAAGCTATTTTCAGCTTGCTTCAGAATGAAATAATGACCACACATACTACTCGCATGGAGTAAATTCAGCAGGATCAATTGGAGAAAAAGCATCATTAGCAAGCAGGTAAAATATCAAGAAAAGCAAGACAAGACTTTTCTAGTTTTGGGATTTCTTAGTAACTGAACTTATGATTAGAGTGAATTCAGAAACAATAATTCGAATCAGATAATTTCAGTGACTTGTCATTTTTGTGAGGTAGCAACATCAACGCCTTTACTCCAGACCGAACATCAGACATTACCAAAAGAAGCCGCATTAGTGACAATATGCATATCAGCCAGTCTGCTTAAATGCTGTGGCTTGATGGTTTGGTGCATAGGTTGCTCATATATCCAACC
The DNA here is from genome assembly GCA_963556255.1 of Allolobophora icterica. Classification (NCBI taxonomy): domain Eukaryota; kingdom Metazoa; phylum Annelida; class Clitellata; order Crassiclitellata; family Lumbricidae; genus Allolobophora; species Allolobophora icterica. Next base: position 19,444,675 of record OY744612.1, on the reverse strand, counting down.
TCCTATAGTTGGAACTGCACTGGCAACTGGTTACATATACGAAAATGCATTGAATATTTTAAAGCTATTAGGGTTTAAGTGTAACTGTCTTGCAGGCTATGCAAGGTTGTCCCTAACTTCCACAGAAGTTTACTGTGATGAAGGAGTCCTTCTTTCTGAAATAAGCTGCCTTGCAACCTGAAACTCAAGCATCTTGGCCTTTCTTTGCCTCTTTCCCATAAACACAGAAAGACCATTCTATTCAATTCCGGTTACTACAAGTGTTGTTAGGTTGCAAGCACCCCAATCACAAGCATACTCTTAAATAAAAGTTGCACTACATAATTGCTCTTACAATTACACAAAAATAACCATTACAACCGACTGGTATACAAGACATCAACTTAACATTATACAGTTGCTTATTTGGATTAAACTGTAGAAAAGTTAATAGTCAATTAGTTGGCTTGCTTCAGAAAAATGTGATAACCTCAAGATTTACTCATCGAGTAAATTCAGCAGGATCAATTGGAGTAAAGCATCATAAGCAACCAACATTCACACAAAAGCCTACGTGACAAGACTTTACTTTAGTATTACCTCCTTTGAAGCCCATTGGAAGCCAGCGATAACACTGTCTTTGATTTCGTTGAGATACTGGACTCCCTTGGTGCAGTCAACCACCAAGTTGGGTCCGTTGGTCTCAGGGCCAAAGCACCAGATCTTACGGGCTTCTGTCACATCATATTCATACTTCTCAGCCAGGTATCTAGCACGTTCCTTGACCTCCTGACGAGGTGTCACGTCACCCTTTAAAAGAAAACCAGTGCGTAAGAAACTATGATCAGAAGGCTAAAAATTAATTATGTTATCACATTTGAATGCAGCTGTTCATTTTAACAGTAGAGTTGCATCAGTCCTATCGATCCAAAGTTGTGTGAACCTCAATAAATAATTCAGCACAAAGTGGTCATCATTTGCAACCACCTTAACTTCATTCAATCCTTGCTATTCAAATCATTACAATCATTCAAAACATTCAAATCATATTCAAATCATTACAATCATTCAAAACAGTTGCATCTCAGCAACTCTACAGGAGGCTATCACATAAATCACTTCATTCAATCTTTGCTTTTCAAATGCCACCATCATTTAAAAGAGTCACACTCAAAACTTTAAAGGAGACTATCACGTAAATGGAACTTGGCTTAATGAAAAATTTCACAAATATAATGAATACTACTGTTGCTGCATGTAGTTCTATCTGTTTGCATATTATGAGAATCTTGTTCGTACCTTGTCAATATCCTCGGAAAGTCCTTCGGGCATGGGCCTGGCCTTCATGTATAGACGATTGTGTTTGTTTGGAGACTTGGACAGACACATCCTGTCTGACTCCTCGCTCACCGTTTCTCTGTACGACACAACAGGTTCCGAGACTTTGATGGGAATGCAGGCATGGTCTTCCTCAAGATCCTTCAGGCAGATCTCAAGATGCAACTCACCGGCTCCAGCAATGATGTGCTCACCAGACTCCTCAATTGTGCACTGCAAGAAGACAAACTTCCAAGATAATTCACAGAATCAGTCACATGCTGGAACATTCTTTTTCACTTTAGTATCTATGTTCACTTGGTCTACTAACTTCACATCTTTCCAATACATCTGTTTCAATTCATGTATTATGTATTTAATTTTATATTCCAATCATATCCCCCGACAGCTTAAAATCTGTTAGCAAACATTTCAATTAGTGTCCCAGTCGCTTTTAATACACGGTCTTCATTAAAGTGTTACATAGCACAAACAAATGTACGAACAATTTCTTCCACGTTTTACAACCGACAATATTTGGAATCACAAATGATTAACACACCTGAACCAGAGGATCAGACTTGGCCAAGCGCTTAAGACCCTCGACCAGCTTCGGGAGGTCAGCTGGGTTCTTGCACTCAACGGCAACACGGACAACAGGACTGACGCTGAACTTCATAACTCTCAAGTTGTGGGCATTCTCAAATGTCGTGATGGTTCCAGTCTTGATGAGGTACTGGTCCACTCCGACCAGACCGCAGACGTTACCGCATGGCACATCCTCGATTGGCTCAGTGTAACGACCCATCATCAGAATTGTCCTATTGAACACAAAATAAAAACTTAGCGCATTCCCATTTCAAAATTTCAAGATGCAAGATTTCTAGGCAGAATGCACAATATTCTATGCAAAATGCTTCTAAATGAAATCAACATTTCCACAGTTTGTCCAACACATTCACATCTGTATTTGCTACCAATAATATCCAATATATCACTTTGGGTCAATGTTAAAGACATGATTTGTAACAAGTGCTCAAATTTCAATACAGTACAATTAGCCAAGTGTTTCTAAATTTTATAATCTCAACCTCTGAACTGGGAATACTCTATGGGGTAAACAACCAGCTGCCGATGATGTTCAAATTACCAGTAAACAAATTTTCTTTACTCAGCAACCGTCATTTCAGTTTATATTCAAAAGCAAAAGCATTAAAATTTTCACAATAAGCTCACTATCACTGCTTAGGAATAAGCAATTATGCTAGTTTAGTAGAAATGGAGAACAATGCAGAGCACATCATCACATGTCTGAAAAAAATATTGCAATCTCTCAATTTCTAGCCTTTCTCACCAATTATATTACAGAATGTTTACAATGATGAATAGATGCCCCAAAAAGTTGGGAGTCCAAACCAACACTTCACCAGTACAAACTAAATCTGTTTTAGTTTCCTTCCTAGAATCTGTACCTCTGCTGTATGTGGCACTATTTGCATTACAACACCTGTCCAAATTCCACGTCACTGGCTTTGGAGAACCTGAAGACAGTTGTACATCATGCTTTGCAAAAAGTTTCCACAAAACCTGCTCCATACAAACGACCGAACGAAGCCATCACTTTATCTTCTCAAACAGTGTTATTTTAGACCAGAACACTGTCATGAAGAGAGCTTTGACCAATGAATAAACCTTACAGCAAACTCGATACAATGTAAACACTATAAAGTAGCTCACCTAGAATAATTTAGTCGTCTATGACGAGTTTATATGGCAGGAGGCTTTATAAACTCACTATTGAGCTAGACAATATAAGAAGTTATTTCAGCTTCTTCAGGCACTATATTCTCAATAGGATTTGACATCATTCATTATTGCCACACTAACTACTACGCTAATCCTTTAATATACGACAAGGAAACATTCTAGAGCTCATTCAAAATTATAACATATGCTAACCTCTGGATGCTCTTGATGTACAGATCTTCCTTCTTTCCAGGGATAAAGTTTGGTCCCATGATGCGAGCCTTCTGGCCGGTTTGGACAACACCAGAGAAGACGCGCCCAAAAGCAAAGAAACGTCCCTTATCCGAGGTCGGTACCATTTTAGAGATGTACATCATCAGAGGTCCCTTTGGATCGCAGTTCTTGATGGCTGTCAATGCAATAAATTATTTTTCACACCTTTGTTGCATCCAATTCCTTGATACTACATTAACATCACATTGGGAATTCTTTCGATCATGTAGAAGTTAAAATAAAAGGTTCTGTCAATTCTTTATATCATCCCTTTTGGCTGCAAATAAAAGGTATCCATTCTTCTTTGCACATATATTTGCTTATAGTTCATTTGAGCCGGATGAATACCTTTTTTTTACAATTATCACTGCAACAACTGCCCAAGATTCAAATTTTATAGACAGATCACACCACAGAATTAGATTCTCAAGTAATAATCTAGCACTTTAACAACAAGCTGCACTGGTTTCCCCGCCACTTTTAGTACTCTCGTTGTTCGTGTTAAGCTTGTAGAAAGTAAAACAACTGCAACTCACCAAGGGCAGCTTCGTCATCGTGCGGCCCTTCATAGAGCAGCTCCATACGGTACTTCTGGGCGGTGACAGGTGAAGGCAAGTGAATGGTAATCATCTGAAGCAGGGCGTCACCAGCTGGCAGCCACTTCTTCATGATAACCTTCATCAGCTGCTTCTCCTGGTGATCCTTCTCATCAACAGTTAGCTTAACTCCCAACTTCTCAGCAAGTGCAATAGCATCTTCCTTTGGCTTCTTCATGCAAAACTCGAAGACCTGCAAAGAAGAAATTGGTGTGATAATTGGGACATTCTGACCATAAAATCAAGCTACGAAAAGCTGCCAGCAGTGTATCTAGATTAGTTAAATTGCAAATGTATAGAAAGTTCTCCAGTTTAGTTGCAATTGTAATTGAAAATTTATATGGCTCCATTTCTGAGGCAATTCCAATAAAACAAGACGAAACGGTCATAAACACAATGGTCTTCAAGCATTTGCAGAAGAGGCAGAAATCGTGTTCACGTCGCAGGTTTTTTTTATTCCAGCAGGACGATTCAACCACAGCAAAACTTCTATGCTGGACCTTGCAAGTCCGGGGTCGTGGCACAAGAATGTTGCCTTACACATAGTTTTGACCAGGTTGTTCAACAATAAACACCTTATAATTAAGTTTTTATTGCCAACAATATACATTTCTGATCAAGAAAATTTGTCTTTGCAAATTTTGTGATCAAACATTGAAGTATCTTATTATCAACCTATTTAACTCGATTAGGAATATTTGTAAAAACAGCAAAACAAAATCATCACTTGCCTTGTAGATTGGGTCCAGGATGTACTGGGTAAATCCACGAACGTATCCCTCCTTGCAATCCTTGTCCCACTTCTTTTCCTTTGGGCTGTAGAACTGGTCACCCCAGAGCCTCTTCATCAGCTTATGTGCCTCAATCTTGAATTTCTCCGAGTACATTTCAGAAAACTGCTTGAGGGTGAAAGCCCAGCCATGAAGACCAGATCCAAAGCCGACTGTACCCTTGGCTGGATCAACCATCACCTCACCCATTGGTCCACCATCCTCACCGTACGTGGCGATGATGACGTTCACGTTTTCCACCGTACGTTGGAACGTCTGGTAGAGTTCCTCGGGGGCGAGTTGGAGAGTAAGGAGCGCCAAGTCCATCTTGTTCATGAACAAGACTGGTTTGATTCTCTCAGCAATTGCCTGGCGAAGTACAGTTTCAGTCTGGACACAGACACCTATTAATGAAAAAATAAAGCAGCTTGAATATGTGCTAAATAAAATTCAACCACTAACACAACCAAGTTACTGCATTAAGAAGCACGTCAAACTTGTAGATTTGATTTCCATATCTGGACTCTTGCAATTTAACAACACGAACACATGTACAGCTGCTACAGCAGGAAATCTTAGTGCTGTAAAGAAACCACTTTCCCATGAGATGCTTCAGCCCTAGAATCAGGACTAAACAAAAGCACAGGCAGCAATTTTCAGTTTGCAAAAAGCATTTTGAATCTAAGAAAATTCATAGTATTCAAATCAACATCTAGCCCTTTTAGCACATAATATTGACTTTCATACATGGCAGTTCTGTGGTTTCGCTGTAGATTTCCTATGTTTTAATGACGAATATCATACATGAGCCTTCTCACCAGAAACACAGTCAACAACGACAAGGGCGCCATCAGTGACCCGCAGGGCAGCCGTCACCTCGGATGAAAAGTCAACGTGTCCAGGCGAGTCAATCAAGTTGATAAGGAAAGAAGTGATTCCCTCTTCTTTGGGCTGGGTGATGTGCACCAGATCTTTCTCAGGCAATGAATAGTACAGGGAGATGGCACTGTGCATCACAAAAACCAAAAACATCATCAGTTAAAGAATTATAAATGACCATTTGCATATAAATATCTATGTTCATACCACTGCACTATCTAACCCTCTAACTGTGGATGTATAAACTCCTTATTCCACATATAAAAAGGAAAAGACAAAGTAATAAAAAACGTGTATTTTTACACATTTCAATTGTAAACTTCTTTGCTTAAACGCATAAACACAAAGTCTAAAAACAGGACAGCGTTTCAATTTTTATATAGTCCTGTATTAAAGAAATTATAGACTTACGTGGACTTGATGGTAATGCATCGTTCCTGTTCGTCTTTTCTTGTATCCGTAAACCTCATTTCCCCAGCCTTAGCGTTAGCGATGATTCCAGCCTTGCTGACCAGAGAATCCGTAAGTGTTGACTTTCCGTGATCGACATGAGCAATCACGGACATGTTACGGATGTTTTTCTTCTTGTCCATGATCTCACGGATCTCGTCTATAGTGAAGTTCACCTAGACAAACACACACAAGCGAGACATATTACAACAGATGTTTCCATTTTTGTGTGGAAAATTTCAGTCAGGCATACAAATGTGCAAAAGATGGCAGCAAAGCCCATCATGCTTAACATATATTTTGCCATTAAAACTGAATGTGTAGTCAGTTTTATACATCTTTACTTTTTCCTTTTTTGGATGTTGATTCAATTACAACTTAATGCTATGTAGTCCATGTGTTTGTTACTTCTTCACCCCACGAGGCCGTTGTATACAGACTTGGGCGCATAATATTTTTTCAAAACTTATTAACATTTTGGAATTCTGGGAACGTATGAAGAAAAGCTTTTAAAGTTTATAAGCGGACAATTGATTTGGCCAACATAACTGTTTTCTTCAGAATTGTCACGTTAATTGCACGCCTGTTGAGCAATCACGCCTCGCAATACGATCTGCGCAGTTGCGTCTGGGTCGAATACTTTGACAAATCTACGCCCTTTTTATTCTCATACATTATCGTTTAAAATTTCTTTCCAATAAACCAATGATAGTTATATCAGCTAGGTTAGAATTCTGTAAGAAATTGGCAAATATTAAAATTAAGGCGAGGGGCAATGCAAATGGCTGTCCTGTCTACGTGTTCACGTCACACTAAAACACGACTTCACAAAAACCAATAAAAGCTATCCCAGAAACAGTAGATTCAGAAAATAATTCTCCTGAAGATCAACAGTAGTCTTAGCCATAGAACTGTGAGGTAAAAATCGACAGATGGTACGAACCATTTTGGATTTTTTGAGCTTTGTTGTCTCGACAAAATCTTCTACTCCTCTACCTCTTTTGAGGTCTGCATACGAAAGGACGGAGAGGAAGTCACGTGTGTCGATTGCGGTTGGTCTCTAAAGAGCATCGACGTACATTGGGAGCCTTCAAATATATACTCCTTACTTCGCAAGATAACACACGGGTTATGCAATTGCGTTATTTAGCTCATTCACTCCGATCTACTTCACCAAATTGTATTGCATTGCATTGTATTCGAGCATTTACAAAGCGCTTCTAGCGGGAAAACCATTCAGAAGCGCTCCCAGTGCGAGAGACCTCGAGAGAAAAAGCAAGTTTTAAGAAAGGTAAAATAGGAAGAGACTTACCTGAGAGAATAGAAGAACGAACAGATGGAGAAAGCTCATTCCAAAGGCAGGGCCAATGGAAGCAAAAGACCAAGAGTGAGCCAGTGAAGTTGCAGTTGCCTCCTCTTGATTTTATAAATTAAAAAAATTTCCTTGGGTTATAGCCCTGGACCTGGATGCTGCCTCCTCTTGAACGGCGAATCCTGGCACAAGAGAAGAAATTTAATTGACAAAATCTCCCCAAAAAAGGTCATCAAGTTTTTGAGAGATTTCCCAAAAAACGTCATCAAATTTTTTGACAGATATCTCCCAAGAAGGTCATCAAATTTTTGTGAAGATTTTTTTGCCTCCTGTTGAATTTAAGTCTGGCTACGCTCCTGGTGGGCGCTGTAGAAATTTCGAGGTTAAACTATACATGGATCCTGTCCTAGCAATCATGCTATAGGCTAATGTTATTATGGGCTTACTGAATGATTCATAGGCCATTAACGTCTGCCTTCAAACGGGCAGCAATGGTGACATTTCTCATCCGATCAATTCATTGAAAAATGAGTAAGCTTAAGGTCGAGGGTAAACAGTCGTATAGACTATAGAAAACGTGCACATTCATATTTACCTTACCTATTACGCCCTCGAATCTTGGCGCTGTAGATTTCGATGTGCATTTTGCGCCACCTTTCGAATGGTTTGTGGGTCACTAACACTGGTCACAAACATTATTATTACCAGATAATACTATTATTAAATGTATTTGTTATTACCTAAGAGGGCGATAATTAGCGCTAATAGGTAATAGTTCGCTTCACATAATGATGGCTGTTGATGGGTTGTTTAAAGGTTTGCACAAATAAAACACATTTGCAAGTTGAACCACAGTTTGTGGTTCACAGTAAGACTATGTATTAATGATCGTTAAATCCAGCGAAAAATTAAAATTAAGTCTACGCCTCTTTTAGTCATAAATCTGCATTATTTCGGTGCCTGAAAAGCGTAGTCGGAAACACTTTCTCACCGAGTTTAGGCATACGGTTCCTTATTCGGATACGGCGCATTTGGGATAAAGTAGTTTTAAACGTGTCACTGTGGTGTTATGTGCTGATTACCAAGGCCAAAATAGGTGGTTGTCTATGGTGTTTAGAGTTTTGGGTTTAAGTAACCTTGTGACGAGTGGAATTTCTTCAGCCTTAGTAAATAAATGTTTAGGTTCCCAAGACAGCCGTTCCTCGAGTAACATTGTCTGATTACTGAACAGCTTTCTGAATGACATTTGAACCTCACTTGAAAATATCCTTTTATCTCAAGGCGACATTTCTGAGACAACTATCTCACCAAAACCCAGGTCTTTGAATTTCCATGCTTTACCTATGTCATCATTATTACCTTAACTTGGCCACTTAGCTCTGTAATATGCGTGTAATACGTTTTTATGGCACTAATACATCAGAGACAGAAAACAGTTAATCTAAAGAAAAACAGCACAACTTTGCAGCAGCTTGAGTTATTAATGTTTTTTTATTTTTACAGAGTTTGGTGAAGCATTTGGGCGACTTTTTGATCATCGACCTGTTTTACAGGGTGAAATTAGTTTCTACCAACGTGAATTTGAGGTGTTATTATTATGCAAGTTTCTATCAGTTTTCTAGTTGCTAGCATGTCAATTTATGACTTCTACCCCAGAGTTCAGCCTGTGACACTTAAATAAGGTGCACTGAAATTGACTGTTTTGGTGAATTTTTAAAGGGAAGTAGATGCTTTTTCAATATCCTGATGAATAAAAAGATGGTCCTAAAATTACTTGACTTGGCACATGCCCTTTCCAAACTTTGGAATGTGCTAGTGCATCTTTTCCCAACCTGGTTGCTGTGCGGCCAAGGATGCTGTGAACCCGCTCCATGAGTGTCGCAGCTGGATGGCAGAACCATACTATGTTTTTCTTTAAAAAGCTCCTGATGATCACTACTGACATAGGCCTATAACTATTTCTTAAAACTTATGTTGTGTGGGACTGTGGGTGGAAATATTCGCAACACTGTGGTTGAATACAAGGGACGCTGCTCATCATCAAAATAAAGAACTAACTGGTAGAGAAATAAATTAAACTAAGACCAGATGCTATTGACTAAATGACTAGTAAGGAAACTTGCTCTGAAAAAGATTGGAAACCACTATACTAGTGGCTATTAGAGCAGGCGAAGGAGCACATGTGGCATCATTGGACTTGCAGGCGGTAGATGCGGCAGGAACTGGCCATGGTCACAAGTTAAATTCTTCATGAGTTTTGGCATATGCTTCCAAGCACACAACTGTATATGTGTGTGCAACTGTGCATGCATGTGTTTGTGCTCTTGAATGGTGTATTCTAAGAAACTCTCGAATCACTCCATGCATGGTTATCTAACCAAGACTAAAAACGTGAAGACAGTAATGCTTCATACCTGTCAATGCCTGTCATGGGGTTGGTTTACATTGTATATTCTTATCTTCTTCACTTCTGTTTGATTTCTATGTTTGTGTGTTTTCTTTTGCATTTTAGTATCTGTGCTTTTTCTGATCAGATGGCAAGTGAGATAAACATATATATATAGCAGTTTGTTTGGTAATTTCAGGAGAAACGTGGCAACCGGGAAGAAACTCGACTGCAGAAATGCTTGGAATATGGGAGAGAGATAAACGAGAAGTTGATTCCACAAATCATTGAAACTGTACAAACAGATTTTCCGAAATTTAGCATGTCAGGTGGAAAAAACATTTACGTCTTTTTTCTGTTATAATTTGTAAATACTGTAATCATTCAAGGACATGCATAATAGATGAATATTGTGGTATTAATGTTGGTTCTTCTGGTCTACATTTAACCATTCTAAATGTCTTTGTTTTTCATAAGAGTTAGGCATTAACAGGTAGCATAGGGATTGCATGGCACATAGAGGTGTACCGATAGCCCTTTTTGCCGATTATGCTGATACCGCGTATAGCCGATTATTGAAATAGCTGATGCCGCGTATGAATCCGATTATATTGTTATCGCCCAAAATCTAGGCACACGACGTTGTATGAGTGTTATTAAGGGGTTTCCAGTCCTGTGTATATAGGACTTTATAGGTCCTTGGTTTATACGGTGCCTAGTAAGTAGTGCAATGCTGAATATAGAGCAGTAATAAGAAACAAAACATAGATATTTGTGCTAATTTTTCTTTTTGTAACGATTATTGTGCAAAAAACGTTAATTATTAAGTAATTTGCATCGGCGCCGATTATTTTTTGCCGATGCAAATTATGCCGATACCTCTAATAAACGGCCCGATTACAAATGCTGCCGATGCATCGGTACAGCTCTAATGGCACATATACTTAATGGGACTAATGAGGAGACTAGATGTTACATTTTTGTTTAATTTTAATATTTTTTAAAATTATTTTCTGTTTATGTTATGTACTACTGTTCTTGGTATGCTTCTTTTGAGGTTGTACTGTTTGCATATGTGATGCGATCTGACAAAACCAGGCTTATATCATGCAAAAATGAAATATGACTTTTTCATACCATATTAATCAGAAGAGTTTCCCCTTTAAAATGAGCCCTTATTTGGTCCAATATCTTAATATTTGACAGAGTTTTGACTATTTTAAACTCAGAAACTGCGATATTAAAGTTTTCGGGAAACACGATGCAAAGATATGACATAAATTGTCCATAGCAACGGGCAGATACGTTTACTGCAATGATATATATTTGATATCCGTTTAAATAGCAGACATTCATGTGACCGCCGTTGAATAGCACATAGTGCCAGCTTTCCGACGATACCAAGTTCAATTGGGGTGGAACTTTTTTGAGAAACGGCAATGATTTGAAAATGCACTAAAAAGTCAGATTTTGACGCTTTGTAAACAACCAGTATTCACAAATAAAATTAATAAAAAAATATTTTTAGACTGATTTTAGCTATAATACTTGGCGAATAAGTAGATTATACCATGTACTACACGAAAATGGAAAAAAATAAAAATCGACCTCTGACACCCCTTTCACTAAAATCGACCATTATCTCGATAATGCAGTCTTCCGACATAAGCCTGATTCTGTCAGATCGGATCACATATACTATCTGTTTACTGTTGCATAAGTGTACAGTGAGTTATTCCAATAATTCATACCTTTATCAGTGCCAAAGAGCTAAGTCATAGGAAGCAGGTTATTAATAAGCATTAAATGTCCAGGTAAAATTGATGTCCAGGTAAAATTGGTTGAGGCAGTATGATTCTTGACTGCATTTTCATTTAAAGTGACTATTGATGGAGCAACTTGACCAAAGTCGCTATGCAGTGGCTCGAAGTAGATTCGAACCTGCGACTCTCTGGTTACAAGGCACAGAATATACTGCTACACCACGGCGTCCTATTATTGATGCCTTGTACAATATGATAACAGTGCTGTGTCAATCAGATTAAAGTGTTATTGGTGATATTTTCCATTGGTGCTGTTTTGTGCCTTTCTACCTTCATCAGGTAATAGGAGCTTCTTCTTTTTCTCATTTTTGCAGTTGCAGAAGCTGTCAGTCTATCTCAGCAGATCATGGACAAAGAAAACAAGCCTGCAAAGGTAAACATTTCACACTTAAGGACAGCTATTATCAGGTAGTGAGTATCCAAAAGATCTTATAATGCTGTTCTGTCAACAATTGTCTTGGGAGGCATGGTCTTGAAGAACAATAGCAAGCAACAGTGTGTCTTAGGCAAAGTTCACCATATGTAAATGTTGCAGAATAAATGCTTTATACGAGTTCCTTATAAAGTTAAATGTTGAGACCAATCTCAAATACCATAACAGGATGACATTACAATAGTTAAACAAGATTTTGATGTGCATAGTGCAGTATGGCACATGGATCCAAATTTTAAATTAAACTTTATAACAGGACCGGATTATCTAATAATAATTATAATAATAATTAATAATAACATTAGCTTTACTTGAGTTTGCATCTGATTTCAAGTTGAATTCGGTTCCAGACTGCATTATTTCAAAATCTTTGTTGTGAAGAAGTCTATTATAAGTAGACTCCTTTGTGTTTGGGTTTTAATCCGCAAACAGTATAACAGAGCTGTCTCTTAAAATGATTGTGTTTTTCTTTAGGGTACTGGGCAGAGAGTCAAATTAAGATAAAGGTCATGTACTTGTTTATACGCTGCTATGCAGAGTTCAGAACTCTTGACTATTACATCCAATTTTGAACATGTCACTCACTGGCTTCTGGTTAAGCAAAGAATTAGTTTCAACTCGGGGCTCATGGTTTGTAAAACTGTGAATGCTGGCCAACCACGTCACTTAAAATCGGTTCTTATTCCCCAGACGTATTAAAGATTATCTGATTATCTTTGTGTGGTAATACCTAAATCAAGAACTGTTCTTGGTGAACGAGCTCTTTCGGTGCTCAGTCGCTTGTGTCATTTCGCTCTCAACTTAAAACTTGCCTGTTTCAAATTGCTTATCCACCATATGCTGCCTCTCTGTCTTATGGACCAATCTGGATATTGACCCGGTTATGGCATGGTTTTGGTGTGCCATCGGTTGATTGCTTGTGCATTTGACACTGATGCAATAGAAGTTACTATTTACAATTATAGAAAACTGTCATCTGAGTATCTTTTGTCTGCAATGCAAACGAGGCAAGCAATCAAATGCCCTCTCAACATATGAAAAGGATGGATTACTAAGTGGGCTCCTGGGGTATTCTGCAGATGGTTGTCTATCCAAATAATAACTGATAACTTCACAGCACTTGTCAGTGACCAGTGCCGGATTTAGACTTGGCGAGGCCCTATGCTATATAAAACTTGGAGGCCCCTTGTTAAAAAATTACAGCAGATGGTCTCAGAAAACTTGAAACATATATGCCTCTTAATTATTTAACAGCAAGGCATAAAGTGAAAAATTCAAAGTCAAATTATTTTCAAATGAATGCATTTACTCAGGTGAGCTGGAATTGGCTACACATGCTGTTTAAAAAGGTTCTAATAATTAGAGACTTGAATTTTTACAGGGCGAATGGCTAGAACAGCGACGTTTACAGCAGTCCAGGGACTGGAGTGGATTTCTGAATACAATGACGTCCAAGGTGTCCGACATCGACAACGAGTTTGCAAACGAAGTGGCACTGGTAAAGGCGCACTACAGTGAGCTGGAAGAGAAGTTGAAGATTACAGATCGCAAGGAAAGAACAGAAATTGCTCAACTTAGCCGAGCAGAAATTGATCAAGACAGAGCAGGAATTGAGCAAGAGGATAAGGCTGCTGTTGTGAAGGACACTCTACCTATAACACAGGAGGTCAAAGTGGGAGATGGTCAGGAGGTCAAAGTGGGAGATGGTCAGGAGGTCAAAGTGGGAGATGATCAGGAGGTCGAAGTGGGAGATGGTCAGGAGGTCGAAGTGGGAGATGATCAGGAGGTCAAAGTGGGAGATGGTCAAGAGGACAGAGTGGGAATTGTACAAAAGGACAAAACAGAAGTTGATTGCAGTGAAGAAATTGCACCACAAGATGTTCAGGAGAACAGGTCAGAGGTCGCCAACAGCAGCAAACTTGCAGAGGAAGAGATGGTGAAAGTTTCTCAAGATAGTTCTACTGATATCCTATGAAATGATGAAACCCTTGTGACGGACATACAAGCAATCAGCATGGAGTAAAACAAAATTGACTAATAAGAAGAGGAATAAGAAGAGGAAAATCGTAGTCTTTATGGATCATTTTTACAGTATGGGTAGTTGATCAAAGGCTGCTGACAAAATTGACTGATGCGGCAACAGGGTGTAGACAAAAGTATTTGTAGAGAATTATAATCACACACCAATGTTTCGCTGTACTGAAACAACTGCTCAGGGTTAACTTGACTTGAAGTTTTGTAAATGTGCAACTTTGTAAATTAATCATTTGAGCAAGGTAGAATTAAACTTCATAGTTAACGGTACTGTATGTATTAATATAAATCATTTGCTTTGTATGCATATAATACACTAATATTTTTGTGATTTTTGCTCTTCCCTCAGTAACTGCTCATCTTAATTTCTCTGAGAAAAAATTTTTTGACTCTGCAATGAGCTTCCTCCTGATTTCCACAAATTTACTGTATCTTGTCAATAACTTGTGGTGCCTTTTGTTCGAGTATAGTGACGTGCTGTTCCATATGCTGAAATTCTGTGAATGCATTTTCAAGTTCCCTTTGTAACCGGTAAATGTGTGCACAACTCTGCCACCCAATGACCATGTCCTACCCAATCATCATTCTTTTTCAATTTTGCCCGTCTCGCAGTAACAGCTGATCTTAATTTCTGTAACCGAGCAATATACCAAACTCCATTTTGACTCTGGAAGGATCTGCCTCCTGAATTCTGCAAATTATCTGTTGCTTGTAAGTTGTACCCTTATCGTCATGCACCCAGCATAATCTGTGTTGAGCTCCTCAATATATCCCTTCTCAGGCTTTTCATTTAATATTAAAGTCCCACCTTTTCAGGAAGTGTTATCCTGATCAATTCACTACACTACCTTTCAATTTCATCCTAAATACAATGCGCTTTGACAGCTCCTCAGTCTCCTTTCTGTCTCCTTTCTGTGGTATTCTGATAACCAGATTTCGTTCTGCACTTCTTATATTAGTATTCAAACAAATGGTTTGATGCAGCGCTCATGAATAAGCTGGTGCCCTGCGCTTGACTTTTAAAGTGCTTTAGAACTTTGAGATTTTGAATACCTAGGCCTGCTTCAGTTTTGTCTTGTTACAGATTTTAAGTTTTTGACTAATTTTGTCTTTATTTTTATTGCCTTCTTTATTATCTAATTTTCTTATAATACTGTTGTTATATTGTTAGGTTTTGTAAAGTTCAGCTACCTTGTTCATATTGGGCACTGATCTCCTTTTTGATTTCCTTCTGTTCTTTTCCTATATTTATGTTCATTGTGTATATAAAGGTTTTGTCTTCCATTCGCCATTGAGAGGTGGATTAAGGCATATTCTACATGTTCGGCCAAACAGTGGCCCCACGCATGCAAACGAAAAAAAATATTACGCCTATTTTTATTTTCTGTGTTGTGGTAGGCCTGCAGTTGTAATATTCTTTCACCAAGAGTCACTCCTGCAATTGTAATATTCTTTCACCAAGAGTCACTCTATTATTGTTAAACCGTAAAAGATGTATACTTTAACACTAGACTGGATAATAGTAAGACCTACTGGCATTGCACAAAAAGAGAGAAGGCACGAATAATAATAGACGAATGTTGATTCGTTGAATATAACACGTTTTATGTGTCCTTATTTCTAAGTACCTGTCAAAGATGCGCTAGTTAAGTTGTGTTTGAATTTAATGCCAGTGTATCACAACTTTCATGCCATTTGCATGATTATAACCGTGCTACAGAAGCACTGGCGTAAACATGTCCAAAATATGGGGGGGCACGTGCCCCGGCTCCCCCCGAGTCTACGCCTATGTACAGAAGTCTAGATTAGATGGAAATTCCATAGTGTCGTTACAGTAATGCAAGTTGCTTCTGTTTGTGGTACACCGACGCCTTTAACCAGTATGAGAATTGTAGAAAAAAGACTGGGGGTTAGACCTTGATTTATGTGGAGTTTGGGTGTGCAATGAAGGCTTAACTATGGTGTCCTAAGAAAGACTGGGGGGGGTTCAACCCCTCAACCCCCCGACAATTCTCACCCTGCCTTTAACCGAGAATCAACCTAAGAATAATGAAGATAATAAGTACGACACAGGGAGGGAAACACCTCGTGTACAAAGCAAAGAAATGTATTGCTGATATCCATCCACCCACGCACGTCTGAGAAAGGCTATCGGGTACAAAAATCCGTGATGGTCGTGTCAGCACCTTATTGACGCATATGATATTCCTAGGTGGCATTGGAACATGTGAAAAGTAAGCATATTTGTATCTACATGGATTTAGTTAACTGTAAAAGCAATTTAGAAAAGCGCGATTAAGTTTACAGTTCCACTGAGCTCACGAACAAGTATATACCTGACACGTAACTGCTGATCTTCGACTTAACTGGTACAGTATAAAAAATTAAATGCTATAAGCACAGTATAAATAATTATTTATACTGTGCTATAAGGTAGGTTTTTTTATTATTTAGTATCCTCATTCAAAATATGCGGGACCATGACAAAGTGTGGTGTCTAGTTCCATTGAAGTAATAGCCTACCATCTTGTGCCTGCCACTACGCAGAAAAACGTTAATTTATACTCGGTTACCAGTGCAGTTTAAAATAAATTCTACTAGTCGAACGATATTATGAAATAAAAATCACTCAAGTATTACAAGTTTTTGTTTCGAACGCGCCATACATTCACCCATGCCATGCGCTATAAAATTTGCTTCTGACTTCAGAATCTCTGCGTTCAGGCCTCGCCTTGCCTCGCCTATTAACATCTTTGGTTCAGGCTACTTGGCTTTGTGCCTGAGTGGCGTGGTGGCGTGAGTGCTTAACGTACATGAATATTTATACGCTGCAGCAGAGGCACGTGACCTAAATACACATTAAAATATTATAGCCCGGATACCAAAGTCTAAAACGGGCAAACTAAAGGTTCGCGAAAACGGTTATTTCTGCTTGTGTTTACCAGTGATATCCTCCGTTGCCAGTTTGATGGCATAAACTGTCTTCGCGAGCGTTGATCTCACCGGAAATATGTGCTCACGTTTAAATTTATGGGATTTTCCACCGCTGACGCGCGAGATAAACCCCGGATGGAAATGAGTCGACAGAATTCGATTCGCAGGGACTACGTTAAAACATTGCGTTTCATCAGTGTTGTGATTTCTCTACGAAATCAAGTTTTGTTGTGTTTTTGTTACATTGAAAAGAGTTTTTATTACGTAAAAATTTGATGTGTGTGTTGGTGTGTTTATTTCATTTTAAGTCGACGGTTTGTCGCATTGCGACAAGACTGACGTCACGTGACCTCGATTGTTTCTGATTAGCATATGCGCAGTAAAGTTTTGCATGGTACGGATTATGGTTTTATTAAACACAGATTTAAATTAGTTATAACGTATTTGTTACAATCGATTTGTAGGATCGACCGTTACGGAAAGAATTCTTTGCTTTAGAAATTAGTGCAAGTGGATTACATTGAATCGTAATGAGCTGTTGGCTGCGATGATTGGTTAAGATCTGGCGGAAGCATTTATGCTGTGAAATGTAGACCCAGTGAAGGTTATAAAAGGCTGTGTTAATAACGTTCAGCCTTTGTCGAGCGCGCGCGGTTAGGCGTTGGGTAGTGTAGATTTCTCAGGAAGTTTTAATCTTCACGGATTGCATCGCGTTATTTTAGGTAAGCAAAGTCGATTAATTCTTTAACTGAATTGGTGTGAAACTTGCTTTCGAGGACATTTCCAAACCATGTCGCGGTTTAACTGAATTGGTGTGAAACTTGCATTCGAGGACATTTCCAAACCATGTCGCGGTTACTTTGGGATCTAATGTCTTGCGCCATATTAGGTAGATACCATGCTTTGTTTTTCGGATTTGTGAATCGTGGGCAATGCGTTTGCTGAATTGGTGTTACACGGTAGGTGTGGAGGATTTTTAAACATCGAGAGGATAGTGGAGTTTATCGCAGCTTGATCTCGATGCGTTGTGCGTAGTCTTACAGCCATGTTGTTTGTACGTCATATTAGGATGAGTGTTTCGGAATGTGCGATATTTGGTGTCGCGCTTTACGCGCGTAATAAATACTCGAAGGCGCTTACGGGCAACCCAGACCGAGCCTTTGTTAGAGTGATCGTGTCGGATTTAAATAGTCGTGTTCTTGAGGACTAGACCACGTTTATCGACAGCTGATTGTTACTGGTACAGCTGGAGAAGTCTGCTTGCAGTCTCGCGCACACGGGATCTATCGCCGACGATGCATTCAGAGTTAACTGATCGGTACACCTTTCGACTTCTTAGCTTCCTTCTTCAGCGCTTCACCTTTGGCGCAACCCAGACTCACCAACCTGGATTAATAACCGAGAACTGGGATTAATCATACGATCAAACCTCCGGATGTCCTCTCATGTAGATGCCGTATTATCAGCATGCTAAACATCAATATACGCCCTTGGCGTCCTCGGGTCCCATGGTCTTCCCCATGCTTTGCAATAAGTCGCTAATATGACCACCCTAGCGAAGCTTATGTTCGCCTCATGGACCTGGTGGGGTTGTACCAATGCTGGTGAACTAGGCAGAATAGAAAAATTGCTAGGGAGGATGAAACGTAGAGGCTTCTTAAACCCGGACACCGGCCACTGCTGACATGAATGTGGAGGCAGACGAAGGCCTATTCACAGCCATAAGAACTAACGAAAGCCATGTACTACATAGGCTATTTCCGGCGTACCGTGGTCCAGGCGGGTACGAACTTCGATCACGACCCCATGGATCATTACTAGCTGAAAAGGACGAACGAAATTTCATTCCTCGAGTACTATTTAAAAATTTATACTGAATTTAAACCTCTCATTAAACCACAGTGATGGGCAATAGTTAACTAAAAAGTTGTTAACTTTTAGTTTAACTAAAAAATTTTAGTTAAGGATGAAGTTTAACTAAAATAAAATAGTTTAGTTAAAACCATAGTTTAACTAAAAAAATTTAGTTGCTAACTAAAAAGTTTAACTAAAAAAATCAGCAAGATGCAACTCTTTTTCCACAATGAATATTGAACATTGTCAACAAAAACACATTTTAACACTGCATGGTTTTATCATTAACAGCCTGTGTTTTCAAATTCATACACTACTTACAGTACGTCTGTAACTGTATGCTAGAACAGTACACATTGCACAGTTTGAAGGTGAAATTCTCATTGACGCTATGCATTATTACAGTTTACTTAACCTCTGTCATTGTGAAAATGATTGTCGTAAAAAGTTAGAAAAAAGATGGAAAAAGTTTAACTACTTTTTTCTAGTTTAGTTAACCAATTTCCAAAATCAGTTGCCAACTTTAGTTAAACTATTTTATTTTAGTTGGAAAATAGTTTTAGTTTAACTAACAAAAAATAGTTTAGTGCCCATCACTGTTAAACCATAGACTCTCCATTATCTAAAAGAAACCTTATTCTGAAATACTTTCATCCATAGCTTAACCTCAGGCCAATAGTTGCTTCCTCTCCTATAAATTATATCTTTGTAACAAGTTACGCAAAGTCAGCTTGAGTCTACGATTAAACGAGATTGATTGATTGAATGATTGATTTGATTGATTGGATGCACGTCAACTGTAAAGCGTGGATAACATTTGTCGCTGGGTTTCCTCGTGTCGGTGGTGATTACTGCTGGAGACCTCCAGCTACACGAGCGTCTTGTACACGAAATTGTTCTGTTAGAATGTTGAGCTAGAGAGGTTCTTGATAGGCCTTATAAAAATGTCCAGGCTTATGTATTAAGGACGATGGGAGCGTTCGCAGGTATGGGCGCACCAACGATGGGAGTAGGCTTATGTGCGGTGTCCTAATATCCCCACGTCACGAGGCTCGCTCAGAGTAGGAATGGGTTAGCCAATAGCTGTTTTGGTCTCGGATTGACGAACGTTGTAGACGGTCGAGGCAACTGATTTCTTGGTGGCAAACGGCAGTGAGGTGAGGCCAAACGTGAATCGAAAGGCCAAGTTGACAAGTCGACTATTCCAAAATGGCGGCCGAGCTTAACGACTTCCAAACCACAAAATAGGATGTCGGCCAGAAATCAACTTACAAACTCTACGACGGGAACAGAAAAGTGCAATATCGATACACACGAGAACATGAAAATGCGCTACAGCAGCCTATGTTCGTCCAGGATTTTCGATTTTTGAATTAACCCAGTAGTAGCGGCTCGTTCATCGATATCTATAGTCTAAATATAGATATCGATGGGCTCATTTTATTAAATGTAATTATTTTGTAAACGTTTCTATAACGATTGCGACTCAAGTTGCAAAGTCGCAAAATTAGTAGTCATATTAATCTTGTAATCAAAATGTCTCTAATTAGGCCTATTTTGATCCGCTGCAGTCGTGGGATGTTGTCTGGAGTCATTTCAAATAGACCATACGAATCAGTCAAAAGCGTATGTATAGGGTTGCCACCTCCTAAGGATACGAATCCGGGAGATTCAAGAATTTTTTTTAACATTTGCAATTGCACTGATAGAACAGAACCTAAGTATAGTTTTAAAGCATTTTGTTTTAGACATTAGGTAAACACAAGAAACAGCTATCAACTAATTATTTAATTGGTCATTCACTTTAGTCCATAGTGCTGTGGTAGAGTGATGAAGACTAGGCCTACTTGCGCTTAAAAGCAAACATTATTAATGTTTGCTGGCAAATTTTGCACTCTGCTTCCAACTCGTTTTTCTTAGCCAACCAATCCTTAAAATCGTCTTCTTTGTGCCACTCATCGTTGAATGAACACTAATACTTCTTTTTCTTCTTAACTACACATTTTTCTGGATTAGACTCAGAGTCAGAATTTGAATTCGCCATTGCGACGCTATTTTGCTTATAACGCTAACAACGGGCTAACCGTTCACGGCGAACTTCACGCGCACACTGCACGCGCAGTCATAAACATAGATATCTCAATTGAAAAGTGTCCGCAGAAAGTTAGAAAAATACATAGATATATAAATTGAATTTGAAAAGTGTCCGCTGAAAGTAAAAATATACAATCTCGATCAGACATTCAGACTCTGAGTCTCTGACTCGATGTCGAGCAGTGACGCATTGTGCAGTTGTCCTAGGGAATAGGACTTTTCAGCATTCCGGGATATTTCAAAGTTTTCCAAATTAATTCCTGGAGACGGGAGATCATATCGAAATACGGGAGACTCCCGCCCAATCCGGGAGAGGTGGCAACCCTACGTATGTAGTTGGTTCTTATTATTGTTGTTATTATTATTATTATTATTATTATTATTATTATTAAGGAACATTTATGTAGCGCCCCTTCATGACAGTCTACCGAGGAACGCTGTAAAAGGAGCAGTCTTTAAATTAACGTAAAAAGTAGAAGAGTGGTCCATTAATTATATCAAGAAAATGGGGCGAGTGACTAAAAGTTTGACAATTCTTGACAAGGGGAGGGGTGTCCAAGACAATTTACGTCACCACTAATTTAATCAAAAAACCATAGATTCGAACAGTCTTTATGAGTCATCTATTTCGTTTTTGTTTGTAATTTAACCAAACGCGATATTTTCTTCGTTTTAAATTGTCCTGTTTATTGCTCCCAGAGAAAATGTGCTGCATATTCTCTGCGAATATCCTGTGTTCTTTTCGAAAATTTAATATTTCGAGTTTCTTTTTGATGGAAAGATGATTTTTTTCTTTCGATTGTTAATATTAAAGAGAGAAACTTGTTTTGACTTTAATTTTCTATGTTAAAAGTAATATTATAAAAAGTTTTCGTGTTCAAATTAGAAATTTTCATAATAAAAATCATATTGAATAGGGCCTACACGTTTAAAAGAAAACGAGATTGTTTTTCTTGAATGGAAAAAATCCATTAATATCTGTGACAGACAGTGATTCCACATGTAGGCCTAATGTATCCATTAAGTATGAAATTCAAATCTGAATAACATTTTGTTTTTTTCGGCAATTTCAGTTTCTTGCAATTGTTAGAGTCAAGGGGAGGAGATGAAAAGCTGCCTAAAATTTGTTGACATAATTGATGACCCCATAGGGACCAGGCGGAGCGCCATTGGGGCCTGTTATGTAGCTATGTAGGATACTAACTAAAATTAACTAAAATGAAAGTCCAGTAACTATAACTATAACTAAAAATATTACTACCTATTAGGCCTACTGTTACTATAGCTAAAATGAAAAACCATTAACTATAACTATAACTAAAATATAATACTAACTGTAACTGCAACTATAACTAAAATGAAAACCATTAACTATAACTGTAACTAAAATAAAATCTGTAAGGAGAATCACACTGCCCTACGAATGTGGCAGACAAGCGTCAAAGTTTTTCTGGATAAGATTGTATAAATAGTAATTTATTTTAGTATTATCCGAATCATTTTAAGTGCATTTTCAATGCAATTTAATAGAGTATTTCAGTTTGCCAATCCCCGTTCAGTAATGTAATAGGTCCTCTGCCATTCAGAGAGACACAGACAGTTGTAGTCCGTGACGCACCATTAGCTAAATTTTAGGGTGCCCTTATTAAATAACGGAGCTAGCGTGTTAATGGATTCCGAACGAATTAGCGTGTGCCGAACTATTTCTATTTGGTAAATTTAGCAGTATGGAAATTAATGGTCGTCTGTCAAGAGATGAAAAAAGGAGGCAGAATTAAGCCTGTCGCGCCATGCGTGTATAAATCAGTCTGAAATTCGCGCGAGTACAATCGGAGAACATAACGTCTGGGAAGAAGTCTATTCAGTGCGCTTCCCAGCTACAGCTGATTCAGTCACTTGTATCCAGGATGGCTGCGATGATCGGACAAGTGTCGGTTTCGACCTGTTGTGATATCGCGAGACAGTGCGAGTCCAAATAGTGGGAAGAAACGAGGCCGTGCAAACCTCGGAGAAGGGCACATCCGTTATAAATAAGTAAGCAGGTCTTTAAATTGAAGGGTAACGCTGCGGAAGCTTACCCCACTTGTCCCGTTCGAGAATAGCCTTATCGCTGGCAAGACACTCGACGGTGAGTCATAGCCGAAATATTTACTTCATCCGTCATATAACTCCTAATCGGATCCCACTTTAGGGTGCAAGCCGACATTATTGTGAGGTCTCGAGACGAACTGATTCCCAATAGCGTAAAGATACTAAGCGGTGTTAAACTCTTCAAAGAAGGTGCGAGGCATGCAAAGCTCTTCAAAAGCGTTCACAACACAGAGTTCGTTTCGCCCGAAGTGTGTACTGTGCAAGACTGTCTAAATCCCGTAGTGGCCAGCAAATACACGGGTCTGTAGAGGAAGGGGTATTGTTATAGAAATATGCTCTGCCGATGTTGTAAAGGAAACGAATCTGTCCCAGTACCACATATACTAAGCTAAATGAGTCCGTGCGCTTCTGGGAATCGCAATCGTAACGTTCGCTGTCCAGTTCAGGAACCAACAACAGTTCCGATATCAGGGTTTGGGCCCACGATGCTGCGAGGTCTTCAGGTGGAGTGATTCTAGATAGGCCTACGCGTAGCGCAGACTTGAGAAAGTGAAAAGCGGCCATCAGCTAAGGCAATGTTGCACAAAAACCGTAAAATGGCAGATCAATCCCAAATTCAGTAGAAACGGTGGTGGTGGGTAGCGCTCTACCACTTAGATAGTGACGACGGCAACAAGTGACGCAGGTGTTTGATGAAAAGAACCGCATTTGTAATATCCTGTGGTCAGTGTATGTATGATAGAAATTGTGTGAAAATAAGCTTTTTAAAATATGTGCTTATTTCCAACTTCTTTTGAGGTCTGTTTGTATCGGTAGACTGTTGAGAAAAATGATGTAGCACTGTGGTCTTGTTCAAGATTCCTCCCTGGGGTCACGTGTAGTCATTTTGTACACTCGTAGTATCCCCGTACAGTTGTTCACTATCTGTAAAGACACCAAACTATAATTATCTTCTAAATCTTCCGCAATCCTCAAGCAAATGTTTTCATGTCGACCATGCCCATTGAGCACAGAATTCTTTAGAAAATCTGCCTTAAAGTTCCATACTCACCCCTACACAAAAATATATTGCTGTCGATGGACGCTGTGCTATTGATGTGCCCAGTGTATTTGATGTTATTCGGGTCCAAACTTGATTACTCTCAAGTGAACCCGCTGTAACCTGCTTTTGGTTCAAGTGATTTATCGGATTTCAACGCAGCTTCAATGGATTACGACTATTTACGAGTGTTGATTGCGATTTCAGGCCACGCTGAACTCTTGGTCCTTCGCTTGCGGACAGCTATCATGTAGCGCCGCGCTTTATCGGTTGCTGGAATGGGTTTCCTGTGGCGCTTCGTCTGGTCTCTGAGGGTCATTCTGCACTGTTCTTTTATAATTTAAAGACTGGTGGATTTAGCTGTGGTTGGACTGGGAGCGCTTCTGAGTAGCTTATTTGAGGGGCGCTATATAAAAACTTTAAATAATAATAATAATAATAATAATAATATACTTACGGAATTCATATGAAAGCGATTGAGTTACTTTACCGGACGAGAGAGATTGCGATGCTTACGACAGCTTACAGCGATTACAACTTCCCCACCGGGTGTCTTTTTTCACTCAACAATTCATCGGCTGCGCTTATGTCCACAAACCGCTGCAGCTTACCTCAAAATATGGTACCTCAAAGCGATGAGACCGAATAATATGAGGCGGGCTTTATCTGCGTCGCACCAGTATTTCCCTTCAAAGCTGTTTGGAATGTGACTGGTTTCAGCTGTTACATTCATCCGGTTATCTCACTCTTGCCCATCCTGAGTTATTACTTGTAAGAAGTTATCTGATATTTTCCAGTGTTGCACCTCCACTCTAGAATAACGGTCTACCTGTATTGCGCAAATTCTCGCGTGCTCCGCTCTCGACATTCAACCGTATGATTTCTTTCAAAATTCCTGTACTTCTCATTTCCCCTCAGGCTTTCATCGAAGATGAGATTAGATTGTCCAACTTGTTCAAGAAATTAACCCCGATTCATGCAATCCGCCACCTTTCCATTTTTCTCAACCTAAACACAACTCGCCGTAAGAGCTCATCCGTTTCCTTCTCTGGTCTTCTGACGATCTTGTTCATTCGGTAGTAGCTTAACCAACCCACGGACTCGATGCAGTGCTTGCTAATAGTCCTATCAGCGGCCATGCGACATGGATGGATAACTTTGAATCGTGCCGAAAGGCGTAAAATGACTCAGGCGGCCTTTGGACAATAGTTTATTTTCTGCCATAACTTACTTGCTGAATTTCGTCTTCGAGATTTTAGAACGAGTACTTATGGGATGCTGAATTCAATAAACAGAGTTAAAAGTACAAATTTACATATGTAAGCCGATACTCTCGGTTTCCCCCACATCCCATCGGCTCTCGCTCCTGGAGGAGATCACCCCGGCTGAGCTCCACTCTCTAATCCTGGCATCCGCTCCAATGTCCTGTAAGCTTGACCCCTTGCCTACCTCTCTCATCCAGCACTTCATCGATGACCTCCCCTCGGTGACGTAGCCAGAATTAAATTCAAGAGGAGGCAACATCCAGGTGTAGCGGGGTTTTGGGAAGGGGTACTTGAGGGTGCGAGGGTATAACCGACGGAAAATTTTTGAAATCTAAAAAAGCAAGAGGAGGCCTCCTCTTGCCTCAATGTAGCTACGCATATGTCTCCCCTTCCTCACTCTCCTGTGCAACGGGCTTCCTCTGGAGGTGCGTCGCCTCCCTCGGGTCCTTCCCTGGCCGTTCTATCGACTCCTGAAGATTGCTTTTTTCGGCTTGGCCTGTGTCGAGAGCGCCTCTAAGTAAAGACCTAGAAGGGGCGCTATATAAATTTCGATTGATTGATTTAATTCAATAAACAGAGGTATTAGTACTAATTTACATGTAGTAGTATGTCAGAAACCGCTGTTATTGTGTGTATTTCACTTTTTAACGACGTCTTGTTTATTAGGCTATATTTAGTTTATGACTACAAACTTATAGCATAAATGCGGATCATATGCATTGCTCATTGATTATCTGGCGATTGCGTTTAATCTAGTGGTTTGTGACTAGCTAGTAACCAGCCGACTACAATATATGCAGTGCTTAGTAACATGCAACTATTTCAAGGTTTGTGTCATTTAACCAATAGCGGAGGACTGTCGAGTAGGCCTAACATCTTAAAATGAACTCGTGTACAAAGATATTGTAAACAAGAATTTGATACCGTTACCGGCGAATAAACCGGTGATCTGCGCTTAGTTCAAGTGTCGGTTTTGAAAGGTTACAATTACGATTACTTTAATACCAAGCTTTATATAGAACTAGCTGGTTTACCCGGCGTTGCCCGGGGTTATAAGTTTCAATCCCTGTAGCACCACCACCACCACGCCCGGTTTAGTTGAGTGAAAGTATCAATCCCTCTAGCGAATCCGTACCTGTAGCGCCACCACCACCACCACGCCCCGTTTAGTTGAGTGAAAGTTTCAATCCCTCTAGCGAATCCGTACCTGTAGTACCACCACCACCACCACCACCACCACCACCACCACCACAGGAAAAGTTAATGTGAAGTGAAATCCCTACGGCGCACCTTTAGAAATGCATGCCGGTGAAACAGAATTAGCGATGAAAGACAGAGAATCTTCTCGGGTGGCGCCATCTGGGGAATGAAAATAGGTCGACCGGAATTTGTTTGGTGGGGTTAGGGAGAGGTTTTCGCCAGTTTTCACCATGGAAGCGGTGAAAACGGGGGCGCGAAGCCTCACACTGGGTGTGTAATGCCCACCCCGAGACAGTAGTGAAGGTTTCGAGTGAAAAGGTCGAAAACCGTAGAAATGCATTCCGGTCAAAGATCGCGGTGCTACAGACAGAGTTTCTTCTTTATATATATATAGAAGATGTGAAGACAAGATAAGTTGCACCTGGCCAGTCGTCGTTTAGGCAAATGCATGGATGCTATGCCCCATTGCAGCAAATATCTGTGAATGTGAAAACCAGCGGATGCTGCAATATTTGGAGAATGTATGTAAATTTGTAGATGAGTGGAATGTGTCGTATTTGCTAAAAAAGGCATGCTTGCATATGAAATTAGATGCCATATTCTTGTCTCAAACTTTTCAAGGATTCTTCGTAACGGTATTGTATTTTGTTCTAATTGTGTCCTAGAGTTCAAGGGTCGACCTAGAATACATAAGGAATATATAGATATTGCGGTTTCGTACATGCCGTTTAGGATTTCGTAATCTGCATGTAATGGGTAAGTCGCTGTTCCATAAAATGACGTTATAGCATCCATGAATGGGGACAAGTGCGGGAAAAGCATTTGATTGTACTGGAAATGGGGAGTGTGTAAGACGGGAATCAAGGTGGTCGTTTTTGTGCCAACAAACGAAACCGGATCCAGGAAACACGTGGTTATATATTTGAAATAGTGACATGCATCCTTCCTCAGTACGGCAGGTAGACAGTCGAATACACAGTGGTATTTATAGATGCATGTTTAATATAGAGATATTCCTATTTTTGGTTGCTTGTTGCTGCTTGGTGAACTTTTTAAACAGTGAATTTGACAGCTGAAACCCATATTGTGGTGATATAGGGCCTATTCAGAGTTCAATACCAACTGTCAGGATTTCATTTTGGTACCGGATTAAAATACGTGAATAAGCCAGCTGCAAATTATGTAAATTGTAAAGCAATTCTTTTTGGCAATTCAGCGTTCTAAGCCGGAAGCAGTCGATCAAAACATGCAGATTCACATGAAAATTTTAGGCAGTCTATAGGCAAATGAGGCCTATGAGTTAAAATCAGGAAGAATTTATTAAGGAAGAAGCCATATGTATGTCTTTCTAGTGTGTTCTTGTCCTGGGCACAAGGCTAAAACTGTAAGAAACCGGAAGACCCCGCGCCAGTGAGTGCATTTCTTGCAGATCCTTCATCTACTTTTATCTCATATTCTATCACGCAGGCTATCGGACTGCAAACCGAAACGACGAAGAGCGCTAGCTGATAACGTAAATACCCAACGGACTTGTGAATCATTATAGGCCTACAGAAACGATGCTTTGATGCTAATGAGTTTCGTGTTGAACCTTGACGGATGTGCAGACTGATTACATAAGTAGATGGCAGTGATTGATGATGGCGGAATTACAGCATTTGTGACAGTTTGATGAAGTACTTGACGCGTGCCTGTTTGCAAGCAACTGCATTTTGTAGGTCTACGGGACAAGTCTGATTTGTTGATATTAACATATTATTAGTATATTATCTGTATAAACATGTTTACGTTGCTGTACACCAAAATGCGGTTTGCAGTTTGTTCCAATAAAGAATATTCTATTCTATTCTTAGGCATGGTATAAAGCTTGTGTTTCCGCTGTGGACGGAATCTTTAAGACTGCACCCCTTGCGTGTGTGGGTTGTACTTTTATCTCCAAACACACCTAATGAAAAAGTAATGGTAACCACTGTTCGGATTGTTGGTTTTAACTCAGTCCAGTGGAACCCATTATGTGACATTTAACGGTGATGTTGAGCTGGCTTGGCTGCTTGATGATGCTTATAAATCGGAAGGCGTGAAGTTGGGGCCTCAGCGGTGAAGGTCCGTAATTATTGGCCTATATTTTGATAAGCTGTCTTGTAGGTAGGGAAGCTATTTGTTGACAGGAAAAGAGCAATGTCGAATTTCGTTAAATTAAGGAAATGAAGAACACCCATGATGAATAGCATGCTGATGTACACTCTTTAGCGGCTGCGCTAATAACTTGCCCATCCTTCTTGTAGGAAGCTTGCCCATCCGGCATGAATTTTGGGAATTTGCAAGACAAAACAAAAGCCACTCTTTAATAGAAATTAGTCTAAGCCGGTGCTAATTACTTTCATGACCTCCCCTTCCCGGGCGGCTGGGTGCGCGCGCAGTGGATGGACCCTGACTTGGTCTACCGATAGGGCTCTGGGAGAGTTGGGGACCTAGCTAAAATTTAGTTAAGATTAGTTAAGATTGTTTACTCTACCCGTTTATTTTTCTTTAGCACCATCTCAGTGCATGGACACTAAGGGATTGGTGCGCACGAGTCAATTATACTTTAAATTGTTACTGCAACTGCATAGGAGACCCTCTTAGCGGGACCACGGTCCCTTTGGGCACTCCTTTTGCTATCCGTTGACAACCATATGTAACCAAATATCATGTACGTCACCTGTGACTTGTCTTCGGTTGCAATAAAGCTTCTTGATTGATTGATTGATTGATTGATTGATTGATTGATTGATTGATTGATAATTTTCAGCGATCGTCTTTATAGTGAGAGTTCTTTCTGTCTGGGTGCACTTCCTGTGTGGTGGTGGGATCCAGTAGGTCCGCATGGGCCCCGCCCAATTCGGACTCCTACACTCTGCTGTATTTACTTTACACCTCGGATATTAGCGCTCTAACTTCTTGCGGGGTTCTTAGTCAGCTTTATGCCCATGGCACTCAGACCTACCTGCACTGTATACTCCCTCTGCTGCCGCTGCCACCGCCTCGACCATGCTGGGGTTATGGCCTTGCTTGCCTTATGGATGTCTTAAAATCGTCTAAGTCTTTATATCTGAGAAACACGGTTCATCTGGCTCGACACAAGGCAGCAGCTGACCAAGCTGGACTACGGCGTCCTTACTGTCGAGTTCCCACTTTTGGTATTCTTATCCATTGTCCTTAACGGGGTGGGGGTGCGGGGGGATCTGCTGGACCAGGAGCTGTCTTTGGCCCGCCACATAGACTTTATCAGCCGTATACCTGCTTCTGTCAGTTCCGGGTAGTCGCGCTCGCTGACCTTTAACGCAGCAGTTAGCCTCATCCACGCGTTCGTCTTGATTATTGCTTTTCCGTGTATGTGAGTCTTCCACGGGTCCGGATCGACCGGATTCACCGGGCGGCTACACGTCTCATCGGTGGTTTCGCACTATACGCGGGAGGTCCTACACGGGCTTCCCTTTCCTTAGCGCATCTATTTCCGGCTCTCTTTCGTGGTCTGGAGATGCGTCTTGGGGGAGGCTCCTGTTTGCCTTCCGTAGCTAGGCCGCCCCGTCTCGTCTTAGAACGGTTGCCCTTGAAACGGCATGTGTCGTGTTACGGCGCTGTAGAAATCGTCGTATTCATCATCATCGCCGTCCTCTTCATTCTGCTGCTCACGGCGATCTGACTTTCCCTTTTGCCCGTATGGCCAAAATGCAACAGCCAGCTTTCGCAGTTGTTGGCTCTGTGACTTGGAACGGGCCCTCTTCGGTAGATGCGCTGCCTCCCTCGGGTTTTCGCCTTGCCGTTCTACTGGCTCATTAAAACTGCTTTTTCCACTTGGCCTGGGTCGTGAGCGTCTCCGAGTAGAGATCTTGAAGGGGCGCTATGTAAATTCCTTTTGATTGATTTGATTGATTGAGAAACGGCAGGTATTGCCCTTAAACGCGAGTAGCGCCGCTATAATGTCTGAATGAGTGCGAGAATTTTATAATGCGTTAAAATGACAATATCGCAAGAGAAATTGTTATTTAAAATGGAATAGTGCAACAAACGACCAGCTGTAGCTTCCAGTAGTGGTAGACTGACTGGTTTTGATATGTGTGAGCGTTCATATGTTCTGTTTCTTCCAAATTCATTTTGTTTGTGATTGTTTTATGCTAATTTAACACACTATTATATTCTGGCCCCAGAACCTTTTACGTTAACGTTGAAATGAATTTAAACAGCAGACACCAGATGCTGAGAAAGATTTAAAACAGGAACACTGAATTTCTTGAAACATAAAACAGGTGGCCATGTGCAATCACTATGTGTTACAATTTCAACAGTGCAATTCTGTTCTATGTATATACGCATGGTGACATTATACCAGGCCTGGCTTGCTGCTGATTTCCCCTCATTCTCCTTCTACTCTACTGTGCGCGACCTTGGCGTCATGCTCGATCAGGAGCTTACTTTCCTGCTGCAGCTTTGCCGCTTAATTCGCGACTGCTTCTATCATCTGCGCCAGCTCCGTCTTATTGTTCGCGCCCTCTCTCTATCTGCAACGTCCACCCTGGTCCACGCTCTCATCACGTCCCGAGTGGACTACTGCTCCTCCCTCTACATTGGCCTGCCTGCGGTCCGATTGGCCTGTCTTGAACGCGTCATGCGTGCTGCTGCCCGACTCATTGGTCGGAAGTCCAAGTTTGACCACGTGTCTGACTTCATGCTTCGGGACTTGCATTGGCTCCCGGTTCCTCTGCGCATCCAGTATAGGATTGCTTCCTTGGTCTGGCGCTGCCAGCTGGGCCTCGCCCCGGCCTACCTGAGGTACCTCTGCCAGCCTGTCGGGAACCCGTGGTCGTTCACTGCGCTCTGCAGAGAGGGGGGTTGCTTGCGGAGCCATTTGCCCGTACTACTATGCAAAATCGAGCCTTTCTGGTGGTTGTCCATGTGGTGTAGAACGAGCTACCTCTGGAGCTGCGTCTCCTTCCTAAAACCAAACCCGAGTCTTTCTACACTATGCTAAAAAACTGTTTTGTATATATCCGCGCTCGAGTCGGAAGCGCCTCTGAGCAGCCTTCTTGAAGGGGCGCTATATAAATGCTGAAATGAATGAATTAATTGAATGAATGAATGAATATAGTGTGTTTGTAAACCTCGATAGGCGTGTTTCGATTGCTGACAATGCGATTTATGCATGCCGGAGTATTCTTCAGTATCCAACAGGGTGATTGGGGAATCTCGTCTGTTGTGGATATTCGAAGCCACTCAATGATCTTTGCTTCGCTGAATCGTTTTATTTTCAGTCGTAGATACCTGCTGGCAATGAATATATTCTTTTGCCCTATAGATAAACCGACTGCGAGTTTTGGGTCGTTTACATATTTGAACATTTAGGCAGAACTTCTGATTAGAACTATTTGATTATTTCAGAAATCTTGTCGAAGATAGAAGGCCGCCGACAATATCTTTCGGATGCCAACTTCACAAGAAGTACCTCCTGATGGAACTGCGTCCAGTTTTCACTGTACAGCCCCAGGGTGTACGTACAGTAAACGCGATGCTTGCGGTATTGTTTTGCACATGCGTACTCACTTTGTTTACGAAACGGCCAAAGAGGAGATGCCAAAGGCGACGTTTCTGCTCAAGGATGGATTATACCAGTGTTTGGACTGTAAGCGCAAGACTAATAATCAAATTTCTTTCCGGGAACACATTCGCCACCACATTCTACCATTTCCATACAGATGTCATTGTGGGACCACTGTGGCATCTGTTCCCGATCTAAGAAGGCATTCGTCTTCTAGTCACCCCAAGACGCCGTTGCAGATGTATTTTGAAGATGCTGACCAGCTGCTTGACGACATATTTAGTGAAATCGGACCGGAAAAACGTACGTTTTGGTTTCCACAACGCATAAGGCATGACAGTTCTGCAGAAGTTGAAAATCTTCCAGATTTATACGAAGCGAATACTTGTGGCAGTGTTTTAAATAAATCCAACGTGACTGATAATGCTGCGTCTAGAATATCAGTTCACAAGGCAAGTGCAGAACCTAGACAGAAGGAAAACTGTTCTATGGTGCCTTCGGCTAATGGCTCAAGATTGGGAAAAGGTCCCAGTCCTGCAAGTGCATCAGTTTTGGAATTTAGCACCGAGTACAACTACATTAATGCATTCTCATATCCAGCGGCTACTAGAGAGTCTGATTCTAGTAGTTTTTGTGTTCTTAATGTGCCTGATGACTGGTTAGATGAATCTCGGACAGATTGCTTAGCGGATGTAGTCCAAGGAAATACGAAACAGCCTGAGAATTTTCCAATAAATTGGCGATGGGTGCCACGGTCTGAAGACGTATCAAATGCTCAAAGTTTCGATAATTCCTTAATAGTGCCGCACGATATTGATTCGAGGTACACAACATGTGATATTACTCCTTCGAATTCTTCCCGTCCCCTCGTTAGTAAAGACAATAAACGGGTGCAAGTGGAATCCGACTCCGAGCTGTTGACAGTGTTTTCTCGTTTGACAGGACGTGATTCTGAAGTTTTACCAAGTAGGCAAGATAATGGGATGGAAAGTGAGCTCGACTTTCCATCTTTAGATGAATCAGTGCCTGCTAGTGGTCCAGCAAAGTTTGTGTTTTGCGATGGCAAATTTAAATGCCTCACGTGCTTGAGCTGGGCAACTGTTTCTGAACAGTTGTTTAAAAAACATGTTTGGCAACACTTTCACGGCATTTCAAGAATTTGCAATAGAAGCGAATGTCAAAGTACTGACTGTCCTCTTGTTTTGGGTATGGTGATGTTAGTGAAAAGTAGTCTCCCAAGTATGGACATGTCTGAATATCCACGTTCTTCAACACCCACCTTGCAGTTTTCAGATGTGAGAAAAGCCAGCAACACATCATCTTCGAAAAGCCCAACTTTGGAAAACCTCTGTGATGTCGAACCGTCTTCACCAACAGGTGAAAACTTTGCAGTGCAAAAGAACTCTTCAACAAAAACTGAGAAGAAAAATAACGGCAAAAACTTGATTGAAAGTCTAACTCTAAGGTCAGCAGAGCAACTACGTTTTTCTGCTCCAACTTTGAGTTCTTTGCGCTCAAAAGCTTGTAGGCATTTGAGTTTCAACAGTGAACGTGTTGGTGAATCTGCAGGAAAGGGGGAAAAATTCCAGAAAGATGACAGGGACATTGATGTTGGTAGTTGTGGGGAAGAAGTGGCTGATGCAACTGAGAATATTTCTCCTCCAGTATCTGGAGAGGATAGTATTTCTCCACGTAGACGAAAACAAATGCTGACTACAAAACAAGATGCTAATCAGGCGGTTGAATTCTGCCGATATTCTCGTGATTCAACACCCCTCTCTACAGTATGCGACCAGTGTTCCTACACATGCAATTGCAGTGTTCAGTTAAGCTGGCATGTGGAATCCTGTCATACCAAACTTCCAATAAAGAAGAGAAAAGAATTCTGTTGTACCGAGTGTGGCTTCTCTGACAATTCAAAGGATACTTTAATCTGGCACATGGCACACCATATTGGTGAGCACACTCTGAAGGTTTTTGCATGCAAATATTGCAGCAAGCAGTCTACTTATATGTCTCGAATAATGAAACATATGTATCATGGTCATCCAGGTAAAGCATTGGACGTTAAACGTGAAAGCACCAACATTGCTTATATGGACGGCATCTTTAAATGCCCATTCTGTAGTTCTGGGTATCCTTGGGGCAGTCTTTTCTTCAGACACATTGAAGCTCAGCATAAGCTGAAGAAGTTGGCAGATCATCTTGCTCTTGCATACCGCAGGAAATGTTGCCCAGAAGTTATTGAGTTTCCAAAGTCTCTGATCTCAAAACACGTGACATGGGAAATTCCAAAGGATAATGAAAGTTTGATGGATAAAAATGACTCTAATGAATCTGCCACACCATGTTTAACTGAAAATGAAAATGTTTCTAAGATTCTGCAGTGTAGGGAAAACACTACTGTTTCTATCGAGTCACCACACAGTAAGAATTATACTGAAACTGACGATCGTACAGACGATGATCATCTCAGTGAGCCTGAATCTCCACGAAATAGTGAACTTAAGGGAACAAGTGATTCAAGAAATGTTGGTTTTCCTGCTGCTAAGAGTGTAGTTCATGAAAGAAACAGTGACGTTGGTAAGAATAGCAGCAGAGACATCCAGAAGTCAGAAAAACATAGCAAAAATCTGGACCGGTCTAAGGGCATCATAGGTCATGTGACTCTTAGGTCTAACTTGGGAAAATCACCGCAGAACGATGTAATATACAATTCAACTAAACGTAGGATTAAAAAATACCAGTCACCCAAAGCAAGCAAAAGCTCTTTTTTGATTTCGCCGTCGCGTGTTCCAAATCTTCCTAGAAATCTAGGTAATCATACTGCAAGTGATTTTGAGAAAAGTCTGCCCAACCAGTTCATTTTTTCTCAGGCGATCAAGTGTCCAAAATGCTACTACACCGATCGGATTCGTTTGAACTTGATACGGCATTATAATGGACATCTGACGGATGCTAGTAAAGGTGGAGAAACGAGTGAAGCATCAAATTTGCCAGAAAATAGAGGCGATGGACTGACATTTGCTCTATGGAATCCTAAGAAATTGCAGAAAGAAGTGCCAGAGTCAAACAAGAGGAAAAGCCAAACGGTTGTTTCAGAAGAAAAGGATAAAGAACGATTTCAGAGAGCTTCCAAGAAGCGACAATCAGGAAGGCACAAGCGTCCTGTAAAAAAAGCAAGGCTTACAGAGGACGTATCCAAACGTGATGCTAGCGATAATAAGACTGCTTCACATAGCATGACTGAGACAACTAACAGTGGCTCAGTGATTAGCATTGACAATTCAAAGCCTGGCAATAGTTTAACAGCTAGCAGTGACATCCGTACGTCTTTAGGCTCATCCCCAGCATTTGGACAGTTTTTGCAGAACCATGCTAAGAAAATTGTGTCGACGCACAGTTGTGAGTCATGTTCGACAACATTCAGCAGTGAAACGGAATATGAGAAACATGCTAAAGATGTCCACTCCTCGACATACTATCTTTGCAGATGTTGTGGGATTATGATTCGTGGCTTGTCGGATGTTCAACTGCACTTTAAGGAAAACCATCCAGGAAGTCCGGTCTTAGTTGATGAGTGGGTTCCTGCTGCCAAAGAATCTCAAAAAAGAATGCGTCCATTTTCTGAAGTATCGGATGTTGGATTACCAGCTAAGAAGATGAAGATAGCAAAAGCAGATGGTGAGATTTCATTTAATTTTAACAGTGCTATTGTATGTTTCCTAATTATTTAATGATGGCATTAGGTTTGTGGTAGGAAGAAAATCTTTTGGGAATTACTACTATAAAAGTTTTATTAAATTGTGATAATCTGCACAAATTTTATACCCTTATATTGGTGTGCATTGTGCATAGTAAATCGTGGACGAGACAGTATAAGGTAGTAAATAATTGAATATTCATGCATTTTAAATCCTGGAGAAGTAATGAGCTTTGAAAGGCTTTCTTAAGCAGAAATTTGAACTGAAATAAGTAGTGGGCTGCACACTGGAAATCTATTACAGTTCAAGAGATGATCGAGAATTAAATCATTTGCCAAAAATTTTTAAAATACGTCTTGCGTGTGAATTGCATTTAAGAAATTTGAGCCGAAATAAATAGTGGGTCAGTTATTGATAATTGGTTATATTCTATAAGGTAGTCAAGAATTAAATTTGTTGCCAGAAGGGTGTAAAATACTTCACACCAATATGGTTTATTACATTAAGTAAATCTGAGCTGAAATAATTAGTGGTTGACTGAATTTCAACCAGTTATATTATCCAGTTTTTGGGTGATAAGTAAATCAGTTGCCCTGAAAGTTGATATTATTTGCCTATGCAATTTATAACATTTATCTGTCGTAGCTGTTACTGTCAGCTCCGACAACTCAGGGTCATTTCCCGCTCTCTCTCGGCCTCTACACTTGTCCATTCTTTCGTGGTATCCCGCCTTGACTACTGCAGCGCTATATATGATGGGCTGCCGTCCTGCCGACTTAGGTGCCTTGACAGGGTCCTACGCACGGCTGCCCGACTGGTGGGTCAGATCCCTAAGTTTGGCCGAGTCTCGCAGTGCATGAGGGATGTTCTCCACTGGCTCCCCTACCCGCAGCGCATTGCCTACCGGGTCTCGGCCCTGGTTTGGCGATGTATGGAGGGCCTGGCACCTCCGTATCTGCGGGAGCTTTGCTGCTCCACTATGGCCGTCCTGAGCCGTTGCTCCCTTCGCTGAGCTGTGCAAGCTGATCTCCTTCTTCCTCGTGCGCGGACTGCTATCCGGCAGCGCCGTGCATTCTCTGTGGCTGGCCCAGCAACCTGGAATGGGCTTCCTTTAGCACTGCGATTAACGCCAATAGGTCACCCTACCTTGTTTCTTTCTAACCTTAAAACTGTTATGTTTGACCGTGGTTGGGCTGGGCGTGCTACTGAGTAGTTTATCTTGAAGGGACGTTATATAAAACCACTGTAATAATTTAATTGATACTCATTCTTTCTGGAGTTGTTGCAAATATTTTTCTGAAGCTTTATTTCACAGCAGATAAAAGACAGTTACCAGAAAAATCAGATTCTGAAAGAGAAGACTTACTGAAAGGACAAAAATGGTCGTCATTCTATGGTGCAAATTTAAGGCAGGTATTTTTGTATTGAAATTGCTATTTAGCTTGCCGGCATTCTACTGTTGCAAATCACATGTAATTTATATAAGCACTATTTAAGTGAAGAGCCATTCATTCCTGTGTTGTTTGGTTGAGAGTGATAATCACGATACACTTGTAGAAAAACACTCATGTTCATTTTTTCTGCTTGCAAAACCTTTGTTATTGTATTTACAGTAGTAAAGTGTTTTTTAGATATTTGACTTTGTACATTGGTTTGAGTAATGACAATGTCATGTTTGTAAAATTTGTTAC
The DNA here is from genome assembly GCA_963556255.1 of Allolobophora icterica. Lineage (NCBI taxonomy): Eukaryota > Metazoa > Annelida > Clitellata > Crassiclitellata > Lumbricidae > Allolobophora > Allolobophora icterica. The sequence goes on along the minus strand of OY744612.1, from coordinate 19,407,230 downwards.
TTATTTCTTTAAAATTTTAGGAAACAGCCTGCTAGTAATGCAGTTCAAATTCCTACAGTTAGAGCAACTAATTATGCATCTTCAACATTGACTATGACTGCAGAAGTGTCTTCGAGTAGTAGTTCTCAAACGACATGTGCCACTACGTCTTCAATAACATATACTTCAACAGGTGGAGACACTCAGAACACATTGGGTGCGCCTGATAGTAAACAGATGACAAGCATGACAAGTCATTCCGTTCCTGCTTCCAGTTTCCCTCCTCCTCCTTTGGGAGGTAATAATCTCCTTGCCACATTCATGACGAATCTGTTCGCAGCAAACCTGATGGCAAATCGAACAGTTCCAGTGACACAAGTGCCAGCAATGCAGGCAATGGGTACACAAATTCCATCATCTGTTCAGCCGTCAGCACCGGTAATGTTGGCAGGATCGTCATTACCTGTACCTGGAATACAGCCTGTTGTGAGCACTTCAGGTTTTGCCAACCTGTTAGCAAGCTACCTGCTGGCAAACTTAGCTGCAGGAACTGGGATGACAGTCCCTACACCCTATCCAAATGCAGCAAATAATTTGAATCTCTTGACGACTAGTACCAATCCACAGCGTGAACCATCGATGCCTGAACTAATCAAAGAAGCTGTTAATCATAGCAATATGTATAGCATAAATGCACCTGTGTCAACATTGGTGCCAGGTGCGTTGAGTGTAGCTACCCAGGACAGTTCTCTGGACTCTGCCAGCAAACAAACGTGTACAGCAACCAGTGGCTCAAAAACCAATCGGTTATCTAATTATGACAACCTGTACTCGTCTGAAGCTGAATCTACTATTTCCTGTGTTAGTCAGAGGAGTAACATTAGCAAGTCATCTGGCTCAACTGGTACCTCGAAGAAGTCTTCAAAGCAACGTCATGGTACACAAAAACGAAAGAAGAGTCAATTTTTTAGGTATGACTCTGAAAATGGCGAGTCAGACATTGAGATATGTAGCAGCATATCGTCTGTTTCAACTGCGGATTTATTCACAAAAGAACGGCGTTGCAACAATTCAAGCCCATTGTCAACTGCAGGAAGTTTTGCAGGTCGTGCAATTAGAATGTGCTGTGACAAGTGTGCATACAAAACTAAGAAACGACACTATTTTGAAAACCATCTTGCAGGGCATTTGAACAACAAGCAGCCACCTGTTGATCCCAAACTTTGGCAACCAGTTCGTCAGAAGTGTGGGTTTTGCAACTATCAGACATATTTGGATGAGGAGTTTGAGGAACACGTTGCAATGCATATGATCAAAAAACCGTTCCAGTGCTCGTACTGTTCATTCTCTCGATTTACACAGGCTTCTATACATCGGCATTTAAGTAGGGTACATCCTGAATTAGAACAAAAAGTGAAAAAGAACCAGAATGTTCGGTTAAAACAGACAATGCTTCACAATCCTGTAACAAAGGTTTCTTTAGATGCTGTTGTCAAGCTGAGGGATGTATCAAGTCTTAATAATAAAGCCTTCAAAAGACTATGTAATAAGTACCAGTTGATGGAGTTGAATCTGGAAGAAAACTAGAAGTAATGACACTAGGAAAAATGAAAAGGCTAAACCTGTACATTACTTCATTATTAATTCCTTTGCAATAACACCCAATATGGGTTTCATTTTAGTTCATGGTAATGTACTAGTGCTTGCTGAAAGAAACAAGCACAGTGGGTTATTTTTGAATATTTAATTTTTTACCGTCTGTAACTTTCTTTTGAGTTTGAAGTTCATCAATTTTTAGGCAGTCTGATGTGCAACTTTGACATTCTGTTACTACAAGTATTAAAATTAGCTACCTTTGGTTTTAATTTATTTTGGCACTTGCGATGCAGTAACTGTTGGTATCAATAAAGGTGCTATTTTCAGCAGAAGTTAAAACGTTGAACTCGATGTTGCTTCCAAGTTTCTTGAATTAACATATGAACCCGACAGTGTTGCATTAGAATGTGAGTAGTGATTGTAACACCCTTAAGCAGACGGTTTTATGGTGCCTTCTAAGTCCCTCTACAAGGCATGTGTCGTGTCTGATGCTAGTAATAATTTTGGTAGTGTATGTGTACTAAGTTGGGCTTTCAAGTCAGTTGTAAATTACTTGCTTTTGACTCTTGACACGGTATATGACTGTTGCCGGATTTAAATATATTTGAGTAACTTGCTGTTGAGCTATTTACATAAGATGTGTGAATTATAAATTATAATTGTTTATTGCTTCTGTCTTTAGTGAATGTGGTTGAAAGTCCATTGTAAACTTTTTTATGACTATGGGCCTTTCCTAATTTTAATTTTATTTTTATGCACAAAAGAGCAGTCTTATGGAAATGTATGAGTTCTTGTTTTATGTTTGTTACGTAATTACATGTACATAATTGTATTGTCATCTTGAAAAGAGATTGTTTTGGGTTTTTTTTTGGTTTAGGCCTATGTGTATTTTGTGTGATCAGTCACGCTTTTAGCCATGTGGCGTTGAAAACTGAGAAATATTAACTAATGTAATTACCACCGTTTCTTAATCATTTCCTTGCAACTTCATATGTTGCACAGTTGCACAAACGTTTTGCACTCTTGCAGTACAGATTGGCCACACTTCACAGTGTGATTAAAGTCTCGGATTTTTATATTTGCGAAAATATACTGTGTATTACAGAGTTGGACCAGTTCGTAAAGTTAAAAGATCAGGTGTAGGTATGTGTAACTGTGATTCAAGACAAAATGCTCGTGCTGGAAGGTTTAGTCATTCGGTCTTATACAATACAAAGTTTTCAATTTTATTCTGCTACGAAGTTTTACGTTTCTAGCGTTTCTTCACCTTGTCTTCCTTGTTGCAATTCAAAACGCTATACATTGCTACTAGTTGACCTGTGTTCATTGGAACGCAGCTTGCCTCGCAGATTTAATTTGGATTGAGCGCATCTGGTGGCAGTCACATAACAGAATATTTAGGTCTAGACATTAAATAAACGTGGAGCTTGCAATTACACAAGGCTACCGCGGTTAAAACAAGACTGGCCGTAAGGTTGCTGGTAACGGCCGGAATTGTGAATGTCGACTCGAAGGTCTATTGCCATTAAAGTGGAATTCTGTCAGTGGTTCTGACTGAAGACGCTTCTTTTAAGTTTAGGAGGACCTTCCGTTGATTATGATTATATCCCATTGGAGATGCACATTCCCCATACATTTTGCTCCTGCCCTTTAGTTACCCCGACAGCTGCCAACACAAATCGCCTCTGATCTCCGTAAGCAGAATAGCCTACTCTGAATTAGGGCCAGTTGGTGATCCACGAAGAAGAGGTAGCCTAGTAAGGAAGGGCTCCAGTTGTTTGGAAATGGCTATTGGTAACCACTCTGTCCTAAGTGTCCTTGTTACTGTGGATAAGTTCTGGAAGCTTAAAGTGATGACTGATGAACCGTCTTCACTCTTCAGATTCCTGTTTACGAACACTCGCGATTTCGTCGGGCTTTGCCCTTTACCCTTTCAGCGAGTTCGATACATAGCAACTCTATCATATAAGTGTATTGTCTACGTGTGCACAGTGGTTCTTTATACATCGGCATGTGTGACCGGATTAAAATGTGTGCAATGTAATAATAATAATTAATAATAATAATCTTTATTAATTCAAACTGACAAGAACGCAGTAAGATTACATTGAAACATGACAGTACAATCAAGATCTTAACTAAACACGTTTTGGAAGCCATGCAAGGCGCCGTCCTGGGGGGGTACTGGTAACGAACCGCGAATCTAATGCTTTTCTGGCCATGAGTGTTACCATTGCTCTATCCTCCTCCTCATGTATAAATATAGGCCTATAAAAATATGCAGAGTCACAGACTTGTATATATGTGCATTTGTTTATGCATATAACTATGTAGGTCTTTGAACGTACGCATATATCTTGTTGATGTAGCGCCTTTGTAACCTCCCAAACGACCAATTTAGCCTATTTTCCAAGCAGCGACGGACCGACTTTCTTGCGTAGCTTGACAACGTACTCAAGGGACACGTACGGATCCGGGCAGCAGTCGTAGACGTTGACTTGTCGCTGACCTGTGTGGTCAAGCAGTGACCACTGGTCACCCGTAGAAAAGTTCTCCGCGTCGATGTCTACTTTGTTGCTCTTAGCATTGATCGGCTGGAGGTCTACCATCTTGATGTCGTACGTCCAGGAGCCGAAGCGTAGGGCGGCGATCCAGGCGTTTCCCCGGAACTCGTGTCGGCAGGGAACGGTAAAGACGACCGGCTGGACCCAGAAGACCTGCCCGTCGGCGTAGGCAACCGCCTGCTGACCGCCCTTGTCACCAGAATACTCGCTCTTCAGCCTGGAATTATAAATGCACAACGCATGTGGATGCAGCGACTTGCTGTTTCACAGTAAGTAAGTAAGTAAGTACGTAAGTATATTCTTTATTAAACCGGTTGCTGAAGAGCCCCACTTCGGTGCACAAAACTTCAGAAACTATACAGATTTAATAGAATACAACATTCTTCCTATAAAAGTTGTTTCCTCATATTATTGTTGAGGATCCTGTCGGGAGACCGTGGGAGGAGAGAATAAGGAATGGATTTAAGGAATGGTAGCAGCTTGTGTAGAGCATGGCCTTGGTTTTTGAGAACTGCTAAGAAGAGATCATTATCAACCAGGCGGCAGAGCTGGTCAAAGGTGGGACTGTCATATATGGTTTATGATGATGATGATGATGACGATGGTAATGATGGTAATGATGGTAATGATGATGATGATGATGATGATGATGATGATGATGATGATGATGATGATGATGATGATGATGATGATGATGATGATGATGATGATGATGATGATGATGATGATGATGATGATGATGATGATGATGATGATGATGATGATGATGATGATGATGATGATGATGATGATGATGATGATGATGATGATGATGATGATGATGATGATGATGATGATGATGATTTAACCCAAAGGATAGCCTAATATTCAAAGGGTGTGGGAAACTGTTCTATGAAACTGAGAGTGCATCTCTGGAATGGAGAAACTTCCCAGACGTCTATAGCTCCTCAGGGTGAGAATTGTCGGGGGTGGGTTGGGGGGGTTCAACCCCCAGTCTTTCTTAGGACCCCATAGTTAAGCCTTCATTGCACACCCCAACTCCACATGAATCATGGTCTAACCCCCCCCTAGTCTTTTTTCTACAATTCTCATACTGTAGCTCCTCTAACGTATCCCGGAAAGCGATCGTTTTGAAACGTTGGATTGTTCTAGCAACACTGGAGGTAGCCTACGACATCAAGATGGTGGACCTCCAGCCGCTGAAACAGGAAAGAAGTTCCCTTTTGTCTCCCTAAACCTGGTCAGATGGAGACCCAGCTGGCTGGCCATGATTTCCTAAACGTGGTGATTGAACAGACCAACTGTCTCAAAAGCAAAAGGGACGAGTTCTAGGCACAGGATTACTGAAAATAATGGTCCATGAACGCCAACAGTACGTCATACTTGGAACAAAAGAAGCCCATTTGTATTGTATTATACAATGGAGTGGAAAACTTTCGAAACCAAATTTTTTGATTTTTTTGGTCAACCGGTGTCCGAGATATGGGTAAGTGAACATTGACCGAAATGGACCGATTTCCGCTGACCGCCAATGTCCAAACTGCTGTATCTCATCATCATTCTTCCTATATGGGCATTTATAAAGCGCCTCTCGCGGTATAGACCATTCAGAGGCGCTCCCAGTGCGCGAGACCCCGAGAGAACATTCGAACATTTGACAACATCCCTATAAGGCCCAGCCTTCAGATGCCCAAATTGCAATTGTAATCTGGTATTTATAAAGCGTCACTTCAAGAATTAACCTCTGTGGCGCTCCCGAACCAATGAAACCACTGTCAAACAAAAGTTCGCACAGACTTTATAGGCGCTTGCAAAACCGGAAGGGACAAACTGAGGAGCTCGAGCCGCAACTTCCGAGCAAGGCGATTCCAGCTGGTGGGTCCAACGTTTGCAAAGCTTCTGGAGAGCTGTAGCAGTACAAATTATTATTACGAGGTTTAGTCAGGAGTCCATGGGCAGCCTACTGGAGGACGTCACGATCCAGAACTTAGGAGGCCGAAATGCAGAAGTCCCTAAGGTGTGATGGAACAGAGCCGACGAGACAATTACGCAGGGCTCGAAGTGGGAAACAAGAGGTGCCGGAATGGCTGAAAGAACCATTCCCGTCCCTCCCTTCCCTCCCCTTTAGGCCATACCGGTATGGATTTTTCACCTGGAGAAGTTCCGGTATGCTTTCGGCAGGCCAGGAGAGGTGCCGGTATGGCATACCGTTTCATAACGTCCCACTTCGAGCCCTGCAATTACGTACGTGTCAGAAAAGATCGATGATGTTGCTGTTAATGATGCTCAAGGCATCAACGAAAGGAGCGCAAAAATCCAGCTGAAAATTCGACACTATAGGCCTATGCCAATATCGAAGTCGGTCCCTTGAGACGGAGAGGCAGTCTGCGAAGCTGCCTGTTTTGAAACAAGTAGGCCTAGGCCTAAGTCTTGAATCTGGCGAAAGAATGTGCGCAGACATGAAATGTGCAGTGATGAAAACTAGGCCTACCCTATATGCCACTTAATTAATTAATTCATTCATTCATTCATTCATTCATTCCATTATTCATTGATTCCATCATTTCTTCATTTATTGATTCTCTCCTTCTTTCTATCAATCCATCATTGTTGTATTTAATTGGCTGTGACTAACTTGATATAGACAGGATAGATTATATAGGCGCAAAGTGCAAAATATATATGCGCGTAAAAGCGCGCCATATAGAAACGCGTACACCTTAACACATCAAACGTCTCAAGAACGATGAGTATGATAAGGCGAACCACCTATAGCCTACTCTTCCCATACAACACTGTGGAATTGAACCCGAAGCATTAAATCTGATTTATCTCTCTCTCAACTACCGCAGTTAATGTTTCGTATCTAATTAGGCTACGTCCACTCTCGAGACTCGACCATATCGTATCTTCTGCTCCACCTGCGCCCCCTAGCCAACTCAGCTATGATGAGTACACTGAACGTACACTCGGTGGGAAGATGAGACGGCGAGGGAAAGGTCTGGCTATTCGCCCTCATATGCCGAGGCCAAGAAAATGAAGTCTCTAACACTTAATTCCCATGGCTGCCTCTGAGGCTATAGCTCAAGGGACTACTTTTCTTCTTTAACCTATATTTGTAAGACAGAAAGAGAAGGCAAGTCAGTGAGAAAAGAGGATAGTAGGATCCTCAATTCCTCGTTTGCCTCGCACACACGCTTTCCCTCGTTTCAATCGAGTGAAGGAGGAAGGAAGGGAAAAGAGGGAGGGAGCCGCATTTAATCTTAACCTGAATGTACCTCACCTCACATAAATTACCTGTTTGCCTGTGAGTGACCTTACCTGATCTCTTCTTGAATACGAGCTTACCCGTTGAGCAATACGACATCCGGGATCCAGATGGCGGAGCTAGACGTCGTGTCAAAGTTAAGTCTTCTGATGCCAGCGTGCTCACCTGGATTCCAGGTGAGATAATCGTCGCTCCAGTTCTAGAAGTCAACAACGTGAAAGAAAACTATAAGCTCCTACTGTGCGAGTAGAAGCATCCGTTTAGTGTGTTGTGTGAGTAGGTGTGTGTGTGTGTGTGTGTGTGTGTGTGTGTGTGTGTGTGTGTGTGTGTGTGTGTGTGTGTGTGTGTGTGTGTGTGTGTGTGGTGCGTACGTTGTGTGTGTGTGTGTGTGTGTGTTGTGCGTACGTTGTGTGTGTGTGTGTGTGTGTTTGTGTGTGTGTGTGTGTGTGTGTGTGTTGTGCGTACGTTGTGTGTGTGTAGGTGTGTGTTGTTTGTGTGTGGGTGTAGGTGTGTTTTGTGTGGGTGTAAGTGTGTTTGTATGTGTGGGTGTAGGTGTGTTTTGTGTGGGTGTAAGTGTGTTTGTATGTGTGGGTGTAGGTGTATTTTGTATGTGTGGGAGTAGGTGGGTTTGTGGGTGTATACAGTGTGTTTGTATGTTTGTTTGTGTGTTGTGTGGGTAGGGGAGTGTGTATGTGTGTGTGTGTGTGTTTGTGTGTGTCTGTGTGTGTCTGTGTGTCTCTCTGTGTGCGTCTGTGTATTCATGATCGTTGTTTCTACCAATACCTTATCATAATCGTCATCTTCATCATCACCATTATCGTCGTAGTAATCATTGTTGTCATCGTCATCACCCACTCACTGACTCATTTCCTCAATCGATCAGTCAATCAATCAATCAACTAATCAATCAATCGGCCTGATGCAGCTGCCCGGGGTAAACACTGAATGAAATCTAGTGTAGAAATTTCCTGCGCTATAAAAGTAACTGGACAAATATAGATAAAGCTATACTCGTGTTGACCAGGGTCATCCAGGCCTTGACCGTCAGTTGGCTGTTGGTTTCGTCGAGTCGGAGAATGTCCGTCAGAGAGAGACCCATTCGAACGGTCACTGGATCACCAACGGACTTTGTTGGTCTGGAGTGGCGGTTGTATCCCTTCAGCAGACGATCGTACAAAGCGGACTCCTGGTCACACCCTGCAGCTCCCGTCTAAGATCACCAATCACACACGAAATGGAATGTAATGCGAACGGTTGTAATGTAATGCGTTAATGGTTATTTATGTTGCTCTTGTTGATGCCTGGTTGGTGCCTTGTCTCAAGCGGTGGCCGAAGTGCCTCGTTCCGCTGTCCTAAAACCACTTTCTATTCACTGGGTCTTTCGCATTGGGAGCGCCTCTGATTAGCGAACACTGTGAGAGGCGCTTTATAAATGTTCAGGTCCAATACAATACAGTTAGACATCAGCAGTGGCCCAGGAAGTGTATAAAAGTTGTGTAAGCCAACCTCACTCAACCAAGTAGGCTACAGACCTAAGGTGGATAAAATTATACATCATATCCGATAAAATCTATAAGCATATTTTTGTAATTTTTGTACAACCGCTGGAAAAGTTTATTATAATATAGATATCGAAGAAATTTATTCCGGATATTTCTATTTATTCCGGATATTTCTATAGCGCCTCTCGAAGTCAACTACTACTCAGAGGCGCTCCCGACTACAGCATTTGATAGTGTGCCGGAATTTTCACGCCGAAGCGCCACGAGCAATTGCGAGTGAAGGACTTGCCCAAGGTACTTACGCAGCGGCTAGAGTGGATTCGAACCTGCAACCCTCCGGTCACAAGGCGCCGAACTTACCACTGAGCCACCACGTCCCACGTAAGAAATGAAAGTGTCTATAGCAAAATAAGTCAATGATTACTTTAGCAAGCATCAAAATTTTACAAAGTTCCCCCAGCCAAAAAGTTGTGTGATCATGCTTCTGCCTCGGCGTCACGAGCCAAACCTTGTGTAAGCATCGGCGTCTTTGCAGCTATGGCTTCCGGGCCTCTGGACACCGGCGCAATAGAAGTTACTAATTACTTATTCTTCGTTATGTGTTAGGCACAGAATAGGGACCAGAAGGAGAAAAAAGAGAGGAGGATGAAGAAGATGAAGGAAAAAGAAAGAAAAGAAGAAGGGAGAAGGATAAGGAAATAGATTAAAGCGCTCGTGGAAAAGATAATCATCATCAAAGAGGAAGGACGATGAACAGGAAGAGGAGAGGAAGAGTAAGAACGCAGAGAGCGAAGGAGCGGAGGATGAGGAAAAAGAACAGAGGAAAATATCGTCATCTTCGTCGTCATCATCATCGTCGTCGTCGTCATCATCATCATCATCATCATCATCATCATCATCATCATCATCATCATCATCATCATCATCATATACAGCGTGCACTTAATTACGTAAAATAAAGAAAACCAGGACATACGTGGTTGGAAGTTACCATGGGGACCCAACCTAAATGTTGGATATCCCCAACCCAAACAGTTTAGAGTTCGGCGCCCCTTACCATAACAATAGAATTCTCCATATAATTTCATTCGCCACCTTTTTCCTATAACTCCTCCGTCCCTCCCACCTCCTTATTATCGTCGTATTCATCCTGTATGTCTCCTACTTCACCCCTCATAACGTCCTATTCTGTTCTTCCTCTTACTGATCCTCCGTATCCGCCGTTCTTCCTCCTGTATCTACTCCTTCTTAATCTGCTCCTTCTCCTCCACCTCCTCTGTCTCCTCCTTCGCCTTTTCTCATCCCCTATTCTATTCTTCCTGCTAAAGATCTTAAGTCCTCTTCTATTCGTCATTCTTCTTCCTCCTCCTCCTCCTCCTCCTCCTCCTCCTCCTCCTCCTCCTCCTCCTTCTCCTCCTTCTCCTCCTCCTCCTGCTCCTCCTACTCTTCTCTTGCTCTTCATAATTTTAGTTTCTGCTATCGTTGATCGCCATAATGGATTCAGCGACAGAGAAAGAGCGAGGGATGTTGCCCTCTTCCGCTTTCACGCATCTTATTCTTATCTACATCGACGCATCTCTCAATTACGCCAGCCTCCGTAGCTGCTCCAGATCGTGCCGCGTCAACTTGAACCCCGCTTCATATCATCGCATCGATTTCCCATCAGTTTTTTCATTCCAACCAGCTAACCGCACCGGGTCTAGGAAGACTATCCAAGACAGTAATAATAAAAATAGTACTAGCAGTAATAATAATAATAATAATAATAATAATAATAATAATAATAATAATAATAATAATAATAATAATAATAATAACAACAATAACAACAACAATAACAATAACAATAACAATAACAATAGCAATAACAATAAGAAGAAGAAGAAGAAGAAGAAGAAGAAGAAGAAGAAGAAGAAGAAGAAGAAGAAGAAGAAGAAGAAGAAGAAGAAGGAGAGGAAAAGAGGAAGAAGAAGAAGAAGAAGAAGAAGAAGAAGAAGAAGAAAAGGAGAAGGAAGGAAGAAGATGATGATGATGAAAAGGAGAAGGAAGAAATGATGATGAAAAGAAATTAGAAAAAAGAAGAGAAGTGGAAGAAGAAGTAGGAAGAGAAGAAGGAGGAGGACGATAAACAGACTTCTGCCGGTTAGCCTAGGCTATCTGAGTTTTGGATCTCGACTTGAATCGTAAGCTGTAGGCCAATACCATATATAGTTAACGTGACTTAACTTTTTTGGGCGCTGAAGAAAGCCGGAGAGTACAATGATGACAGTTCCTTGTGTCTCGGGTTCTCTTCATCCTAATCGGTATATATGTCGACAATTACCTCCTCTGACTTTGATGTAGCTCTTGTGTTAACATGGCCCCCTGCACATAGCTTTTTAGAAATTGTCGAATTTACTAGTAACTATTAACCGTAAAAGACATTACCCCATGCGAGGCAATTGTCTTACCCTGTCGACCAGTCCATCCGAGAAGTAACAAAGAGGAACACTGTTTAATAGTGAGGTCGCTAGCGTCTTTCTCTAAGTGGAACAGGACTAAGTGAAAGGAGGAGTAGGAAGAGTTGATATATATAATATATATATATATATATATTAACAATTCCTATATATATATCAACTCTTCCTACTCCTGTATATATAAAATATAATATTGTGGCGTGCGTGCGTGCGTGCGTGTGTGTGTGTGTGTGTGTCGTCGTTATCTGTTCCGGGCAGTTGATGTTTCTATATAGAGTGAGATCGCGTAGGAGCTGGGTGCTGGTGAACGAGGGCCGGGGAAGGGGTATCGGAAGTGGGGTGAACAGGGTTGAATCGGGCGATCGAGGTCGGCTTTTGTCCGGGGCGAATGTTTATTGGAAGTGTGCAGACAACGCGCCAGAACGACGTATAAGTCGCGGATCATTAAATAAGGCGAACGCGAAGAAAATAGAATTCTAATGCATCATATTCAGTCGCTGGAGCTGACAACCAGAACGACTTCCTCTGCCTCCTACTCCATCATCTTATCCCTCGATCATCCTCCACTTCCTCCAGCTAACCCTCCACTCGTCTTCCGTCTCATCAACCTCAACCTCGTCCTTCTTGTCTTCCTTCGTATCCATCTTCAGTCACTGGTGTTTCCCACTAGTTCTTTTCCGCCTCTCTCATCTGACTACGATTCTGACTCTGTATATCCATATGTCTCTGTCTTTCTCTCTTTCTATCCATGTGGCCGTCTTTGTGTCCATTATATATATATATATATATATATATATATACTGCATAATATTATTATTACTGTAGTATTACTGTAAATATAAGACACTCAAAGACGGAGAAAGAGACATAGATAGGTAGAACAGAAATCTCGAACCAACCAAATTTCTGTCCTGGCTGGGACTTGAACCCCGACCTCTTGACTGAGATTCCAGCATGTTAACCCCTACATTATAGAGCCTTTCTCTTCCTCTTCTTCCACCTACTATTTCACCTCCTCCATCATTCGACATCTGCCTCCCTCCTCTCGTCTACTTATTTCTGCACATTTCCATAAATATTCGATGCCCTCCTCTACTGCCTCTGGTCTCAACCCCCCCCCGCTATCATTTTGTTCCTAAAAACTGTCCATATTTTCCGATGCGACTCCTCCTCTTCCCGCTTCGCTGGACTTCAGAACGTGTCACTGGTTTGTAACCGTAGACACGAACATGGACCTCTATGAAGCAGCATGTGGTCTGGATCCATAAGAAAAACCTGGCCATCTGTAAAACAATAATGCCGTCGCTACTATACAGGTACGAGCATGGACGTCTGTAGAAAATAATATATGATTTCAGACACACTATCGCATACAGGGAGCAACATAGACGTTTGTTAAACAGTATAAGGACCCAATACGCACGGTGCTACATTAAATTCAATGCATGGACAACTCCAGCGTCTACATGCTTTAACGGGTCAGAGAACTCTCTGCCTACAACTTGCATGAGGCAACGAAACAGAATCCTACAACCCTGATCTAAAATGTATTGGATTTCTTGATCTATGATACATGGCAAAGTATCAGAATCGGATATAGTCTGCTCACCAAAGATAGGCCTATATTTTAATATGTGCAAGAATTGCGCTTATGAAGAATCAAATTTTATATACTAATAGTGTATAGCATTATATTTCATTTGTATGTGTCACATTGCATTTATTAGATTATTTATTATATTGGAGAATATATGCTAGAGCAAAACGTATACAGCCAATAAGTATAGGCCTATACCTAAACATCCTGCGTGTGAATATTGTCATAATGGTCACAAAGTTTCACGTTCAATTTTGCTATGAAGCAGTCAGCACGGGGTTTCTAGTCCACATGCTACACAAAAGGAGCGATGGTCGCTTTAGAACAATCCATCCATCGCTGGACAAAGGAGACCAACCACTGAGCCACGAAGTTTCCCGCTGTTGCACTTAGAAGACAAATGCTTCACGCATTCACAATTCCACCTTGTCAGTTCGTTTGTCCATCAACTCTTTCGTTCGTTTCTCTATTCATCCTTTCCTTCTAGCTGCATTCGCCGTACATCCGCCCAATCATCCTTCCTTCCATCCATCCATCCATCCATCCATCCAGCTACCCACCCGCCCACCCACCCACCCATCCATCCATTCATCCATCCATCCATCCATCAGTCAACCCGTCCGTCCGTCCACCTATCTATCAACCGATCCTCCAATCTGTCCATGCATTCATCCATCTATCCATCCGCCTATCCGTCGATCTTCCAGCGGTTTATCCATCCATCCATCCGTACGTACGTCCGTCCGTCCGTCCGTCCATCCATCCATCCGTCCATCCATCCGTCCAATCCGTTCGTCCATCTGTCCTTCCGTATGGCCGTCCGTGCATTTGTTAGCATTTTCCGAGAGCTTATACATAAACAAGTGACTTGTAGGCGCTTTTCTTCTGAAAAACGTGCTTTAGAAAATCGTTATCCGAGGCTTAGCTGATGGAAAAGTGGACACAGGAAAGACGAAATCAATTAAGTCTGCTACTGCAACATCTTTGGTTTTAGGGGTCGGGCAAGGGACGTAGTGGTCCTACTTCTGTCCACAAAATCCTGAACGATGATGCTCTCAGTGACCCATTGTCCGCCCCATTGCCAAATTAGGTTTGTAAGTTGCGGCTAAGAAGAGGTAGGGAATAACAAATGATGGGAACTAGATTAGTTCGCACCAGTTTTGTGCTGTCGGATAGTCATATCTTAGCGCCTTTTCGAGGTGCTCAACAGGTGCGTACATACATACATACATACGTACAAACATACATACGTACATGCATACATACATACATACATACATACATACATACATACATACATACATACATACATACATACATACATACGTACATACGTACATACATATATAATACGTGCACACACACATACATACATACACATATGCATACATACATACATGCACGCACACATACATGCACACATGCATGCATTAATACATGCATATATACAAAAATGCTTACACACACGCACACATGCAATGTTTGCATACCTGTACAGTTGCACACATGCATGTTTGCATACATACATACATTCATACACATATGCGTATGTACATGAATCTTCTTCTTCTGGTTCTCTGCCTTCAGGCAGGTTCTAACGTCCGACGTCGCCATTTTCAAACATATATACATACATACATGCATGCATACATACGTACATATATCATATATGCGGTCATTTCCCCGGCCTCCAGAGAACAGAGAACTTTCCTCACTTTTGTTACAACTGTTTTGGGGCGAATATGACGTGGGGCCACATTCTTCAATAAAAAGTGTGGAAGGGATTGGGTGGTATATACCACGAAATCCACAAAGAACATTTTAATCAAATCTACTCTTATCCAGTCCAATCCAATATAGTCTAATTAACCTAATCTGGCCTAACCTAATCTAATCTAAGCCTAATCCAAAAAAAATCTAACCTAATCTAGGCCTAATATATTAATCTATCTCTTACATAGCGCTGTTACTGATGCTTAAGGTGCTTGAAGTTAATGGTCGATGACAATCCCTAAAAGGTTATCAGAAATTTCAGACACCTGGAAACGTTCTTCTGAGTCCCGTGACATCTGGTAGGCTACAGGCTAGAGCCCTGCGCCGACGTCATAGTGTCGGCGGCGGCGGGCCGGTCATTTTTGGTCGGCGGCGGCGGCGCGCCGACGAACTAAAATCGGCGGCGGCGGCGCCCACAAAATGTCGGCGTCGGCCCGGCGCGGCGTGCCCTAGTCAGAAACATGAGTCACCATGGGCATCCGCAGGAATTTTTCCGGAGGGGGACAAAATTTTTCTAAGGGAGCAAAATTTGTCCAGAGGGCAAAATGACATTTTTGCATGGAAAATCTATTCACAAATCCAGGGGGCAAATCCCCCCTTCCCCTCCTCCGGAAGCCCATCTGAGTCACTATGAGAGTTGAACAGCCGTTGGTCCTGTGACCAGTCAAAGGGCCAAGTTCTCAAAAGCCACTCCATCACACTGAAGCTCAACTACATCAAGGGACTGAAAGAGAAGACACCTTCAGACATTTGCCTTACAAATATGAACATAATTACACTGCACATCTGCATAGGTATTTGCAAATTGTAATCAGATGAAGCAACATGCATTTGCATATTGCATGAATACACTTGCATATGCACTGATACGGTGTAGGCCTACACACCAAGTCACATGGCAGATGCTGGATAACAGCATCCTCCCAGTAAGAGAGGTTGCTGACGCCATGAAGTGAAATGTAAATATATACGTTTTCCTATGGTAATACACTGGCCGAGTGGCCTCACTCCTGTTAATTTTTCAATGAATTTACCAGGTGGTCTGCTGCCCGTTTGAATTGGTGCCACGCCATTTAAAGTTTCCACATATAGACCATTGTTAACTTTGTATCAGACTAAACTGAAAAAGGCCATTCTTGATACTGTACGTACTAAGTCAAAACCTGTGTCAACTGATACTGTTTACCTGAATAGATTCCAGCCAAAAGTATTAATAAATTATACCTTCCCTTCTGCAGGATTATTACATAAATGGCATATCTTGATATTAATAGCACTCATAAACTCCTCTAATCTTACAACATTAAGCCACAAATTTACACCATTGTAATAAGACCACAGACATCAAAGACAACAATCAATAAGTTATAGAAGCTATTCAATATGAAGGTAAAGAATGAGGGATTACTGTAGTACTGTAGTGCACATGCAAAGAATTGCATATTGCTTTTCTTGTCAAGGTATTAAGGAAATGGCAACAGGAACAGGTGTATCAAAACAATGGTAACTTGTACCGGTTACAAGACATCGCTTTAAATGACTGTGTGTATCACGGCACAAAGACAAGATCATCAAAGTATAAGGAAAACGAATTTAGTCAGGAAGACAATGAATTCTTGGTATCAAGATAAAGACCACAAACATTGTAATCAGCTATGTTCACTCTTTATCTTCTTCATTAACACACGAGTTCCTACCAATCAAAGTGCCATTTCTGAGAATAGTGAACTTTTCTTTGCAATATCATGCAAAACATGAAAAATGCAACAATAACAATTAAGCATATCAAACTGGCATCGGCGGCGCGCCGACAGATTGTCGGCGGCGGCGGCGCGCCGACAAACAAAAATCGGCGGCGGCGGCGCCCACGAAATGTCGGCGGCGGCGGCGCGGCGCGGCCGGCGCAGGGCTCTACTACAGGCTTATCTTCATTAATTTGCTCCAGTTACACTTTCGTCTGGATACGCCAGTTGTCGCCACCCTTGTTTCTAAGCCTTGTCGACGCCCTTGCCAGCCTCTAGTAGGCCTATATACAGAAGATAAGTCAAATCGATCTTACCTGGTAAATTACTATCGTTGCTCCAATCAGAAGGAGGCTGATGTGTGGAAACTCCAGACTCACTTTCTCAATTACGACGCTGCAGTCCATCTTATATGTTGTGCCCTATAACAAAGGAAATACAGTTAGGAACAATTAATCTATGGCCACCTATTGTTATTTCTTGCTGTGAACCCCTATAACGACGTCGATGACTACAACGACGACGACGATAGGCCTAATGGTGATGATGATGATGATGATGATGATGATGATGATGATGATGATGATGATGATGATGATGATGATGATGATGATGATAACGATAACGATAATGATAATAATAACAATTGTAATTGTAATTGTAAAAGAGATAGAAATAATAGTAGTAACATGTAGGCTAAGAATTATAGGCCTAGTTCATTCCGATGGTTGACCAATCATTCCTACCTCGGGCAAAATAGTCCTCTCCGAATTTATTTTACATAGCCGTTGGGTGCAAAGCACCTAAGACCAGTACAAATATTATAAATGATTAGGCCTATACTAATAAGAAAATATCGGCATTAGTTAAGAAACAAATTTAAATAGCTGCATATCTTTAAGATCATGCGTTAGCTCACACGTATCCGAATGAAGAGATGCCTCAGTTGGTTGTTGGCTGCTATGGCTGTTGGTCCGACTGTGTGGCTTAACCAGCGGCGCACCGTTCGCTCCTCACGGGTTTCGTATACACGTCTTCTGCTTAGAGTCGCATGGTTTATATAAGACTCAGGCGACGCTTGTGACATTCTCTTAAGACACAGTTAAGTCTGGTCTAGCCCAGAGTTTAGTCCAGATTATATAATCTGCGTCTTCATTTAAAGTGTTCTAAGATAATATCGTATAATATATTAAATATCCTCTCCTATCATGTGTGTGATCGAATTTGATCGAATGCAATCCAATTATCCTCTATTCTACCTTACTAATCTAATCTCGTATCAAATCAAATCAAAAAATCTTTATTACAACCAACAACAGAATACTAACGAATTATTTTAGTGTAGCCTAAAGATTACATTCAAGGGTAGGCCTATGCTGAGTAGGCTATTGGCTGCAAAGGGTGGCCCCAAAGGGATACAATCCCGCTAAGGAAGTCACCCCATCAGCAAATTACACATTTATAGTAATATGACTGGTTATATAATTTAGTTCTTCTTAAGTAACTTTCTTAACTAATATTCTTAGCTAAGGGACTCTGTCCCCGAGCCCTGGTGCCCACACCCCGTCCGGCCATCCAGGCGACTAATGGGCGCATAGATTATATATCATACAGTATCACCCATACCGCAATCTACCCTTATCATCTATGCCTTATCATTCCTTTCATGCCCTTCCTACAATTCCTTAATCTACCCGGGCCGTGTCTATCCTACTCTACCCTACCCTGACCTACACAACCCTAGCCTAGTCGACTTTACTAAGGATATAGGCCTATATCAGGCTATATGCTGTTACTTCTGACCTATCTCTAATTGATATCCGTACCCCACCTAGATGCGCCTTAGTCTTTTCTAGTCCGACAAAAACCTCACCCTTGCCGACCACAGCACTCAGATATCATGCACTTGCTGCAAGCATAGTCATGACCGCCGTCCACTTTTCCCATCCAGCATTTGCATGGGCATTAGATGGGACCTATAGGGCTCCATACTGGTCCCGTATGGGAATATGGGTCGTATAAGGACTCCATGTGGGCAAACTTCAGGACTACTTCATTAAGAAACTGCCTTCACAACACCCACCGCAACTTGACTACTGCAACTCCCTTTTCTATAGCAACTTCTTGAGGTTCTTGTAAGGTGCTATATAAATGTCGGTATACATACATACATACATACATACATACATACATACATACATACATATACATATACATTCATACATACATGCATACATACATACATACATACATACATACATACATACATACATACATACATTCATACATACATACATACATACATACATACATACATACATACATACATACATACATACATACATACATACATACATACATACATACATACATACATACATACATACATACATACTAGGGTGGTTCTGAAATCTGAAATTTTGAAATGTGATTATTTACGCTTATTATCTTGTTCTAGTACATACTAAAATAAATCTGGCCAAATATGAGCTGATTTGAGCAATATTTAGAGGTAGCTCAATGAGGTTGAAGTTGTCAGAGCTTGTCTAACATAGCTTAATTACTGTGCATCCAAAAGATAGAGTTTCAGTTTTACGATTACAGTTACAATTAGTAATTATTATTGGATAAAATTGAAGAAAAATGTTAACAGGAAAACTGAGACTCAGCAAAAAAATTAAACAGAATTTGTTGATGCCTTAGATAATTTATTTGACATTGCTCACTTGGATGTCTTAAACATAATCGAAATCTAAGAGGATAAAGAGTGTCTGCTTGCCCAAAGAGAAAGAGGTTACCGTTGTTGTATGGGACCAGTTGATATGGTACTTACTTCAAAAGAAATGAAGGCAACTAAAAGGCAAAGATCAAGCATGGAGAGAAAGCAGAAAGAAGATCAATATTTGGAAACCATGAATGAGATAATTATTCTTGAAACCTCTAGTAGTGATGATTCAACTGAAGAATGCAAAGGTGGTGGCAGTCAAAATGTAAATTTAGTGAAAAGGACAACTCCTTTAAAAAAGCCACTAACAACAAATATTGTGACACCAAGACTGGCAGCAGCTTTGGACAGGACAAAGTTAAGTAACAGGAAGGCAACATACGTGTTAGCAGCTGCAGCTCAGAGTCTAGGCCACAATGTAGATGACTTGAAAATCAGCCGTTCTTCAATACTTAGGGAACGAGAACAATATCGAGAAGAAACTGCTAAGAAATTAAAAGATATATTTAAAATAACTACATCATCTACACTGGTTGTGCACTTGGATGATAATTCCTTCAGGATCTGACAGGCAAACATTTGGTTGACCACCTGTCATTTTATCTGATGTTGGGGAAAGCAAACTTCTTGAAGTTACCAAGCTACATTCTGGCACAGGAGAAGGACAGGCAGCCGCTGTTGCTAAATTGTTGCTGGAATGAATTATGCTTACTGAAAACTCTGGTTAGCTATCAACAAGAAAATCCTGCTCTCTCCAAGGTAGTCAGTAATAAATTTGCAGGTCATCTGTGGTACCTTAGTGAGGAGCTCGTGGCTTTGGCATTTTTTGATTTGGCATTGACAGCCAAGTAAAAACGAGCAATGGTGAAAGCTTTACACGAGCGACCAGGCCAAGGTGATCCTCCTAAGAGAATGTAGGTAAATGTTCAGAAATCTGTGGTCATGAACATATAATGAACATACAATTAACTCTATGCTATTTTTGACTGGCTAAGAATCTCAAGTGATTTCCTGAAAAGCGATCCTGAAACATGGGAACTTCAAGATGATTACAAAGTTGCCTCAGAAATTATTCATCATCAACAAGTTGTAAATGACAATGCTGAAAGAGGAGTTGCTTTGATTGAAAAGTACAATTCCATAATTACAAAGAAAACCAGAAACAATATCTGTTTCAAGCAGTCTTGTTGTCAAGACCTTAAACCTCAAGACCAAGACCAAGACCAAGACCTTGAACCTCAAGACCAAGACCAAGACCAAGACCTTGAACCTCAAGACCAAGACCAAGACCAAGACCTTGAACCTCAAGACCAAGACCAAGACCAAGACCTTGAACCTCAAGACCAAGACCGAGACCAAGACCTTGAACCTCAAGACCAAGACCGAGACCGAGACCCAAAAAAGCACAGTCATATCCAGACTTCTATTCCTACTAAAAATTGTCCAGTCGGACAACTCGTTATTTTAATGAAAACATGAGTTTTTTCTTTTATTCAAGCAAAACAACTCTAAATGGAGACTGCAGAGAATTCCGAATTCGTATTCACAAAAGTCCTTCATGCGAAATGTTATTCCAAATGCCTGTTGAATTTTATAAAAACCAATTTGCTCAGAATTTTTTTACCAAGACGTGACCCGTGGGGCCTCAGAAAAATTCTGCCATGTGAAAAAACACGGTCTACAAGTGCTGAAATCGCTAGCACACAAAGCAGCTTTTCAAGAACCGAATGTAAATGTACAAATTAATCATGAGTCTGTTTTGAAATCATTCCATGTTAAATAACCGGAAGCCAAAATAATTGTCCAAAACAACAGTGAAGCCTCATTCACACCGTGTAAATACTAAAGCAATAACTGTATGAGTAATTATTGGATAAATTTTTAAAATTCTTGCCGTTTGTTAAAATTCATAACTGTTCATATTGACAAAAGTCTTGGTCTTGGTCTTGGAAAACCAAGACCAAGACTTTGAACCTCAAGACCAAGACCAAGACCAAGACCTTGAACCTCAAGACCAAGACCAAGACCAAGACCTTTGGTCTCAAGACCAAGACCAAGACCAAGACTTTTAAAAACGAACTCGAGTGCACTCGAGACCAAGACCTTGGTCTCGAGGACAACAAGACTGGTTTCAAGTAGTGCATGATCACTGAAGCAACTTTCCAGAATGCAAGAAAGAAATGCTTAAGTCAAAATAAACTTCAGCAAATGATTTGTGAGCCATATTATTATTACATAATAACACAAAGTCATACTAATTAATTGATATTATTTAGAACTACTACTTTAACAGTTTGTTCACTTTATTATAACAACAATTAAATATTGTTGTTTCATTAGGTAAAGAAAATATTAAAAATGATGGATAATGGAAAAATTTCTTTTAAAATACCTTTATGTCAAACTTAAATGTTATTGAGCTACCCCTAAATGACAAGATAATGTTTTATAACTTTGCACAAATTTCTTTTATATTCATTGGAACACAACTAAAAGCGGAAAGTCAAGAAAAAACAATTTTAATTTTTCCCATGGAAGTCAGAACCACCCTAATACATACATACATACATACATACATACATACATACATACATACATACATACCCTAGAATGGTATACGTATCGTATACGTATACATGCATGCATACGTACCCTAGAATGTAACCTTTACACTAAACTAATGTGTTGCTTGTCGCTATCTCTGTTGTTGGTTGCAATAAAGATTTTTTTACTTGATTTGATTTGATACGTTCAATGACGTTTCTTCAATGAAACAATTCTGACCGTTTCTATCCGTGTATTCGCTAAACCTCAGAAACACCGCCACATAATCTTAGTTCTCAAATAACTTCATTGGGTTAAGTCTTCGGCGCATTCACTAGACATGCCCCCCACTCCCTTGCCTATATCTCGTATCATAGATCATGTAGGCCCCTATCATATCTCGTATCATAGATACGAGATATGATATATAATCAAACCTCTCAAGCCTCCTAGAATCGTCAGTTATTCTCTGTCACCTAACCGCCTAAATCTGCTCGGTCTTCATCATACCTTTCTCTCTCTCTCGGGCTCCGGTCCCGTCCTTTCTCAAATTCTGCATCCAACGCAGCCCCTGCAGCTCTCTGGAACGAACTGCCGTTAGGTCTTCGATTAGTTAAGCTCCAGCGGTCGACCAGTCCCTTTCAGTCATATTCATTGGGCCCACGGGCCACAGTTGGCGAAAATTTACCACAGATAGTTCTGCAGCTCCAGGACATCTAGGATATTGACCTAACTGAAAGGCTTAACCCAGAGCCATATTACCAATTGGTAATATACGGCTCTGGTGGAATGCAGTGAAATTTAATAAATACTATTCAGGCGGTCCACGTGGGGCGTAGTTTCCCCATCTTGACCTCTATAGGATCTGAAACTGAACAAAGGCTTGGTTATCGCGGTCTTGATTAACTTTTACGCTGGTTTCTCTCTCTCTCTGATGAGGCTTGTTCTGGCGCTAAAACATTTCAGAGATTTGCATTTAGGCCTACATTACGTACGGGGTACGGTAGGCCTAGCCAGGCCCGGTTCGTCCGTTAGACAAACTAGGCAGCCGCCTAGGGCCGCCAATTTTTAGGGGCCGCCAATTTTCCATTTTTCAAAAATAATTTAATTATTATTCGCTAGATGAAAGTATTAGCCTATAGTGTTGGTTTATAGTGTTGGTTGGTGTAATAAATCGTGCAGGTGTAACCGTGAATTGTTTAAAAAAAGGGGAACGACATTCATTTGTGAGGCAAATGACTAAAAAAGGTCATCAACTTTTTTGTAAGATGAAATTCCAAAAAAGATGGACGAAATCGAAATTACCATGACGAAATTCTAAAAATTTCGGACGGTTTGCTCAGGGCCGCCGGTTTGCCTAGGGCCGCCGGTTTGCCTAGGGCCGCCAAATGTCTTGAGCCGGGCCTGGGCCTAGCCCATTAGTGTGTTCTAACTTCTAGGCTATCGAATGGTCATGTTTGCACTTCTGCACTTTGCAAGGAGGACAATCCCTATTTAACAGCGACGTTCACTGGGTCTACATTTTTACGTTTTCAGAGAGATCAAGTTAAGCACGGGTGTATTAAATCGATGTATTAAATCAAGTCAGCAAGAGTTATTTACGTTGTGGCGCCGGATCAGAATCCGGGAGATTTTAGAACACTATAAAAGCTTGGTTTAATATTCAAGGTCATAGTTTTTTGGAGTAGAGCGCACATAATATTGTGCTAGACTTATATATTCAAATGAATACTTTTAAATGGATTCCTCTTATTTAGTTGTACAGAATAGCGCTATAAGACTGCTTATGTGAGAAATGTAGTAACGCCTTCAAAAATAGCAATGACATTTTATTTTGTGTTTATCTTATAAATATTGGTTTGCTGGGCTATATTTTATGTGCAGGGCTGTGGCAAAGTGATCGTTTACACGCGAAACTCACCATACTTCCTCGTTCAAGCAGTATTCTCTATTGATTTCGGTGGTTTTGTTTAAGCTGATACACAGTTTGATATTTCATTAAACTTTTGCTTTTTTCGCGGTTCTATGCGTTTCGTGACTTATCCGAGCACTTCTGACTTCCATGAATAAAGCAACTGTTGGCTGGGATGGCGAGAACGGAGAACAAAATGTAATTTGATTAAATTACTTAAACTGTGATTCACGGAAATGTGAAGTTGTGGAATTCATTTTGGATACTGGGACCTGTTCGTCGTAGCAGCTGCGTCTTTTCAACAGCTGTGCATCACTCATGAAGATTGCCATTCTACCGGTGGCGCCATAAACCAACGTAACGGTTTCAACGGCGCTTGTCTTAGACCACGAATGTCGCACCCAGCTGAATTTTGGTACTTTTATGGCCATCGATTGGATTGAACGAGAATAGTAATGTTGCAGTAACAGCTTCTTTGTCTACATAGTGCAAGCAGCAGTATTCTTCCTCTTCACTTGACGCACGACATTCACACTTTAGTCTAACAGTCATGGTGGAAGAACCGCCAGCGAAACCAAAAGGTTTTGAGCCGAGCGAACACCAGGGTTTTCTGTACCGTTCAATGTTGGGAAATTCCATAGAAAGTTCAAGACTCATGGTTTCTGCACAGGGTCGGAGCATCGAAAACATCAGCATCGGACCATTAAGTACGACTGGAAGCCAGTTTACGACCATCACAGAGACTATTTCAGACTCAGATGATGGTGTTGAGAAGGATTTTGGTGAACCGTGCGCGTGGGGTCCAGTTCGTCCAAAGGTTTGCCAGAGATTTCGTAATCCAAAAGTGGTGCTGGGCTTCCTGTGTCTCGTTGCCATAGTTCAGGTAGATCTCATTTTATCAGCACGTAATGCTCTTATATGAAGGTAAGTTCTGTGATCATACTGTACAAATATATGTATGTACTAGTCTACTTGCACACAAACATTAACATAAGTTGCTCCAAGATATCTGTTCAATGGTGCCCTTCCAGTCAGACAAAAAGAACGGTTTTCAAGTATTGGTGAGAGGTGTTTGCAGCATTCCTGGTTAAAAGGACATGTTGGTCTACAGGGAGAGTATTCCAGATAGATGATCCAGCCACTGAAAGACATGACACATTGCTTGCTATCTGAGAACTATCTAGAACCTATTTTGAATCGTCAGTTTCATAGTTGTTCATTATGATGTATATATGCAGCAGGCGATTCATGAGAAGAAGCTGACAACTTATCTAATCATCCCCGCTATTTATTAAACAGTAATATTTATTGAGGTGAACAATAATTGTAGCATAAACATCAACGAAAACTCAAAAGTACATTAATGTTGATGCAGTAACATACACCATATAGTCATATTAATGTTGGTCAATTAAAAGTGATTTTTAAGAAATTAAATGTGGACAGTTACTAACCATGATGCACAAATACAGGTATCTACAGAGTTCCATAATTGTAGGCCTTTGACTCTAAGACAAAAATGTCTGACATTAGTTCTACAGACCTCAGAATGGTATGTTATGTTGTGGTGACGTAGGGCATGGTGATCAATGGCTTTGTCAGTGTCGTCATCTCTACAATTGAGAAACGTTTCGACCTGACAAGTACAGAGACTGGACTCATCGCGAGTGGCTACGACATCGCTTGTGTCATCTGCCTTCTGCCGATCAGCTACTTCGGGGGTGTGGCACATAAGCCCCGCTGGATCGGTATGGGGGTGTTCCTGCTCAGCCTCGGCTCCTTCCTCTTTGCGCTTCCACACTTCATGGTCGGTCACTACAACTATGAGTCTGGGCATGAGCACAACGTCTGCTATCGGGGTCCGACCAACGCCTCGCACCTGAAGCGTTTTCAAGATTCTGATATGGGAATGTGCAAGGTCAGTATATATTTGAGTGGAGACAATTTTTTGGAGTATGTGAGAAGCCTTATCCCAAGAACTGAGTAATTGTAAGTAAGTATAGGTGCTTATTTATATAGCGCCTCTTCAAGAAAACTTATCAGAGTTGCTCCTTACGTGCTTACATAAGACTATATTCAAACAGAATGGTCTTCAGCTGCTTTGAAAATAGAGTAGGCCTGATTTAATGATAATAATAGAAATAAAAATTCTTAAATTAGTAATAATGATATACTGCTAAATATGTGAAGTAGTATTTTGATTACTGTTTTTAATTATGACATTGTTATTTTTTTATTTGTATTATTATTATTATTATTATTATTATTATTATTATTATTATTATTACAGATTTACACGAAAATTGACTTTTATTGTTTCATTCGAGTCCTGGTTTATCAGAGAAAAAAAATTTGTTAAGCTGTGGATGGAGGTTCAGTATCTTGCATAATATAGCTTGTTGGATCGAATTTTATAAATTGGGTCACAGAGCAAATTTTCCCTGTGCTGCATGAATGATTATCTATTCTTTTGCTCAGGTGAAGGATGACGTGGATGAAATGGCGCAACCACGAGCTCTGTCCAGTTATAAATACCTCCTCATCCTGGCTCAGCTGCTGCACGGAGCTGGTGCAACACCCATCTACACCTTGGCAGTGACGTACTTGGATGAAAATCTTAAGGCAAAGATGACACCAATGTATGTTGGTGAGTTGGACCAACCATTCATTCCTCTGAGGTTTGTTATAAGAGATACTGGTACTGAGTGGAACATAATGGTACAGAAGTAGAAGGCAGAGATTTGTAATTGAAGGTACTGTTCAGGATGTACTGGTACTGATATCAAGACGTTTCAGGTTCTGAGTGGAAGTTTGGGAACTGCACAATTCTAAGCTATTGTTACTCATTCATTCATTCATTCTGAAAATTTATATAGTGCCCCTTCAAGATGCCTATTCAGGAGCGCTCCCAGTCCAGCCATGGCTAAAAAAGAAAGACTTTTAGTGATTTATTAAATGCAGGCAAATTATTCAGAGGTAGTAATCGCAGTTCCAGTGGGAGTCCATTCTAAATGGAGGGACCCACAACTGAGAAAGCTCGGCGCTGCCCAATAGAAGAACGAGCACGTAGAACCAAAAGCTCTGAGTTACTGTTACTGAATCCATTCAGTCATTCAGTAAATTAATATGGTACCTCTACTAGAGATTTCAAATGGTTAAATGTGGTCCAGGTATCCTAATATATTCTGAGTGGATCCTGGGATATCCATCACTCTTTCATAAGATATTCATAAGATAATCGATCATGCCTGTGAGTTATCATCTGCACTTAAGCTTAATTCAAATTTATTTAAGCAGTAGCCTTGCCCACAAGACTAGGATATCTTTATGCTGACGAATATGACTGGACACTAGTTGACTCCTGTTGACTCCTGGAGACTAAGGATATAATTTGTTTTTTTTTCTGATTGATAATTCTTGGCTGCAGCCCAATTCCTTCCACCCCATGGCTTCACAGCTGTGATGCTGTCATTAATACAGTAATCTGCATAAAACATGTTTCTTCTGGCCAGGCTTTCGGTTAACAGATTCTTGTCCCAGGTGTTGCCTTTTGGGTGAGTCAGGCCTTTGGGAGTGCCTGCTGACAGGCCTAACATCTACTCAAGTTCTCCCAGCCCAGCCTTGGTGAAAGAAACAAGAAAACTTACTACAGAGGTTTACTACCAAATGCAAGATGCTAGTATTAAAGTGAAGGCCCAGCATTGCATTTGATGCTGTGCCTCTGCTGCCGCATCTGGTAGGTAAAGGCTTAACCATCTAAAACTAAGTCAAAAGGATTACCATGGCAACCATTACTGTGTAACTCCCTATTACATACCCAGCACGCTGTTGAATAAACCACCATGTCACACAGGGCATGATTTATTTTACCCTACGCTACCTCAAACAACATCGCTTTGAAAAGTCATCCTGTGATGGGATGGTGCAACTTTGATGTTATAGCATGCCAAATGTCAGCCTAGTAGGTAGCATAGCAGCAGTCTGGAGCTGGAATACAGTGCATTCCCTTGGGTCATGCCAATGACCATTCCTATGCAGCATGTGGATACTGTCTGCCGGCATAAATTTCATCTCTGAGACCATTTACAAATCATCGGACTCCTGGGAAACTAGCGGAGTAGTAAAGCAAATAGGCCAATGGGAATTGCTTCTGGAGCTTAATTCCTCGGCTGGCACTAAAAAATCATGAGTTGAGCGAAATAATAGTTTATAGTAATATTATATATACAGGTAGTTTGAGCTGTGTGGGCTTCTTTACGTAATTGAAAATTGTGTCTGTCTGATATTACTTGTGCCTCTATGTGTGTTGGAAAGGACATGTAAGGACCTAGAGCAGGGGTGGCCAACCTTTTCTTGCATACGGGCCACTATAATTTTTGGTAAGCTTGCGGAGGGCCAGCCGCATATGATTTTTCTCGGCGCCTCGAAAAGAAAATACAAATGTTTAATTTATATTCTTAAGAAAAGTAAAAAAAACAGATATTATTAGGTCACTAGAACTTACAGCTCTAAATTTCCTTCGAGATTAACTGTAACAGAGTCATTTATTCGGTGTGAAACTTGGGTTTGTTTGCCAATTTCAAAAAGTGGTCGACTAAGACAAAAAACATTAATTTAAAAAGTGGTCTTGCGGGCCGCCAACCAGCAGCTCGCGGGCCGCATTTGGCCCGCGGGCCGCGGGTTGGCCACCCCTGACCTAGAGCAAGTCATGATTGCACGACTGCTTAGTGCCATTGATTAAGCCAATTTAATCTGAAACATAGTTGTCATAATGCATAAGGCCAGGGGCAGCGATCCTGGGGGATCAAGGGGGACAAGATCCCCCACCTTTAACAGTGGGGGACACAGTTTACAGTTGTCGCCCCGAATTTTGAAGAAACACCAAAAAAGGTCCAAAACTTTTTGACCTCTTTTTTGACCAGATCAGTTCAAAAGTGTCCCATGTCCCCCCCTTTTCCCCCCACCTGTCAAACAAGATCGCTGCCTATGTGCAAGGCATCCATTGGTGGTCACTTGAAGTGAAACTGCTGTCAAAACTTGTGATCCACTGTCATTTTTGAGAGGACATATGGTACTTTTTGCCAAAACTCCTCTTTGATATGATATATGTATTTATACCTTATGCCGTGTTATAGTACGTTTCCAAAAGGTCAAGATTTTGGAGAGGATTATGTTACCTTGGGCTGCTATGTCATTTTCTGTATAGGATATATATGTCACTTGCTCTGGCTAAAGGAGGCTGTTGTAAAAAAAATTAGTTTAGTATATTTTGGGCTTAAAACGATAAATAATAATTTCTGTTTAAAATGTTGAAAAAAATATTATTCTATCTTTATTGGTTCCAGAGATATGAATTTTAGAATGTTTTGCTACTCGGAAGTACAGTTTCGAGAAAAACACATGCAAAGTTTATTATCTTAATACAAAC
Organism: Allolobophora icterica; assembly: GCA_963556255.1. Taxonomy (NCBI): domain Eukaryota; kingdom Metazoa; phylum Annelida; class Clitellata; order Crassiclitellata; family Lumbricidae; genus Allolobophora; species Allolobophora icterica. The sequence goes on along the minus strand of OY744612.1, from coordinate 19,378,141 downwards.
TAACCATAAATCGCAAGGTTTCAGTGTTTTTAACCTTAAACTTGTGGAAATCACTATGGGAAACCCGCCAAATGAGGCTTTTTTTAGCAAGCTGAATGCATAAACTTTCAAATGACATATTACACATAGTATTCCTAACAGAATGAAGGCCATAAAATATTCTTGAAACTGGTCCTAAAAATGATTTTAAATTCCCAGATAATTTTTATCAATCACATAAAATTATTAAATTTGTCGTGGAATAGGTTAAATATTATTAAATCAATATTTTTTTCATATAATATAAGATCTTATTTATTGATATATGCAAAAAACCGATAATTGCAAAATTTGCACCTGATTGGTGTTTTGGCTAATTTCTCTTGTTTTATCATTGGCGACTTCTGCCTCCTTTTGCCAGAGCAAGTCACATATAGTATCTTTCCCAAAGTTCAGGAATATGTAATTTTGTAGAGGATATATAGTATCTCTTGCACAAAGTCTTGTATCATTTTGGTGAGGTTATATAGTACCTGCTGCAAGTGATACTTTGTGGGTTTTTTGGAGAGGATGTGCAGTACCTGTGACAAAAGACCCTATGTAATTTTGGAGAGGATACATAGTACCTGTTACAAGAGACCCAGATGTAATTTTGGAAAGGATTAATAGTATCTGTAACAAAATACCCTATGTAATTTTGGAGAGGATTAATAGTACCTTAACATACAAAAAGCCCTATGTGATTTATAGAAGATATATAGTAGCTTTCCCTGAAGGTCTTATGTAATTTTACATTATATTATTTACATTACAGTAAAGTGTCTGCTTTTACTTTACCAAGAGATAAATATTTGTGCTTTCACTACCCTTTTGAATGTTAATTATAATATGTTGGTTTATTAATATCCGCTGTAGATACTTTTGAATGAAGGTATGTTATTCTATATATCACTTTTCTCTGTTACAGGTACATTTTATGCAATGGCAATTGTTGGTCCTGCGATTGGCTATGTGCTTGGAGGAGAATTACTGGAACTTTTCTGTGACATCGGTTCAGTGGACCTGGAAAAGTAGGTCTTATTCCATGGAAAAGTAGGTCTTGTGCTGTTGAAAATGAGTCTTATTCCATAGTAGAGTAATGGTAGGCCTGTTCCCTGTCAAATTAGGTCTAATTCTATGAGAAACCAGGTCTAATATCTGAAAATTTGACAGAGTTGTCTGTGTTCCAGACAGTACATCTAACTCCCTGAGCGAGTTGAACTTATTCCCTGGAAGGCAATTTGTCTTGGTCGCTGAACTAGTGGAAAATGAGATCATTGTTGTCTCCTTCAACAAAATATTTTTCTGATTCTGAGGGAAAAACAGGTCTTATTCACGGATACAGCAATTCATTTGCCTAAATGATCAATAGTGATGATATCAACAATTTATGACAGAACAGATCTAATTTTTGTGTACAGTTAAAAGGAGCTATATAAATGTCTAAATGCATTAAATAGTACTTGTTTCTGATGTTGTAGGGTTACTATAACAGCCGATGACCCTCAATGGGTCGGTGCTTGGTGGATTGGCTTCCTGTTCAGTGGACTTCTTGCCTTTCTTCTGTCGATTCCACTCTGTGGATTCCCCAAAACACTACCAGGTGAGTTTCCCAAATTACCAGTACTCAGAAAAACTCGTAATGCCGAGTTGCTATACTAATTGAAGTACCATTATGTGTTTGCAGGTCTGGGTAAATATGTGACAGTACTGGAAAGTATGCAAATTCTGTAGTTCCTTTTAGTTTGGTGGAGACTGAGATACTAGAACAGGTAACATGACTTGAGGACAGACAAGCAGATACCAAGATTGAGAGAAAATATGAGTGCATCTGAGTTCAGAAGCTATACAACATTGCATGACATTACAGAATGACTCTGAGTATGTCCATATAGATATCTCTTAAAAGAGCGCTATATAAATGCTCTGCATGATGAAATGAAATATATTGCATTTTTCTATCCATTTACAACTGATCAATGCTGCTAAGCTGTGGCCATGACAAGGACTTTATCGAAGTGACTGTCTTAGAGATGGTCAAACTGATATTGTCCTTATCAAAGTATTTGATTACGTTACTCTATCTTGAGTCAGTCAATCAGTCTTTTTAACGGTATCCAAACTGAACATCTAAGCAATACAAACAAAAACAGGAAAAATAATTTGTTTAGCTTTGGCACACAGGTGACACAGAAAAGGTCGTAGACCCCGCTAAGCAGTGTCGCCTGGGTGGAAGTACATAACGTACAAATGCCAATCATTTTACATTTATTTGGTAGATCGTAAAAGGAAACTATTTTTTATCTTAACTTAGGACTGGATAATACATGCACTCTTACAGTGCATTATATAACATTACTGAAGATATAATGAGAATGTACTTCTTAATCTAATGCAGCAATTGTTGAACGAATGACAATCTAATTAGACACACCCTCTTTATTAACCAATGATCTGAATTGTTTTTGTTCTCATTGACAACAACGAATTCGACAACAAATTGTTTTTCTTCATTCAGGTTCAGCCAGCCTTAGAGCCCAGAGGGTTTCCGAGGCGTACAGTGGATCAGAGTCGGCTACGGCCAATCCAGGATTTGGCCTCAGCTTTAAAGATATTCCGACCTCAGTTAAGTTGCTGCTGATGAATCCGACGTTCATGTCCCTCAACATGGCTGGTGCTTGTGAAGGTAAGTGTTCTCTTGAAATCAAACCTGTGTCTATAAACTCTGTTATTTTGTTATATCACTAAAAGTAGTTACTATGATGACGGTTATTAGTCGTGTTTCTGCCATATCCGTAGAAATACAAGTTATACTGCATCTCACTCAGCTGCTTCTCTGTCCTTTTCGTTCTTCTGACCGTCTGGACCTTCTCATTGCCCTTTTCAGGACTTCAATGGCTAAATCCAGGTCTTTTGCTTCCATTGGCCCTGCTCTTTGAAATGGGCTTCCTCCATGTGTGCATTCCTCTATTTTCTCTGGTAGTGCCTCTTCTTCCTTTGCCTTTCTTAAAACTTGTTTCTTCTCTTGGGGTCTCTTGCACTGGGAGTGCTTCTGAATGGCTCTCCCGCTAGAAGCGCTTTATAAATGTCCAAATATAATCTCATTTTTTGAGCCTTTTCTTTTGACTGGGACAGGTATTCTCAATATCCAAAGAATAGAATGGCTTGTTGCTAGGAATGGAGTCTACTTTGCATTTTTCTAACCACTGCCAGCTCTACTATACTACTGGCCCTAACTATTATTATTTTGCCTTAATTATTTTTTGTTTTGTTTTTTTCATAGGTTTGCTGATTAGTGGTTTTACAGTTTTTGCACCGAAGTTCATCGAGTCACAGTTCAGTATTTCTGCTGCATGGGCGGCTCAGCTTGTTGGTTAGTGCAGAGAATGGGTTTATTCGGGCTCTCATTTATTTTTATTTTATCAATGATAATTTGATATAAGACATTACAGTATATCAATTACAGATCTGTAATGCAATGTGTTATAGTAAGAATAACAAATAAGACAATTTCTCAGCCTTGCCGTTACAGGGGCGCCTCACAGCCAACAAACTAGACAGAATAGGCTTTGGAAAACAGGTAAGTCTTAAGTTTGGATTTGAAGGACTAGAATATGTTGGCGGATCAAATCGCAGAAGGAGATATCAGAGGATGGCTTCCATTCAGGCCCTTAGCTAGAAATACAGAGTAGCACGTCCAAAAGCATTGATAGTTGTGACCGCCCGACGCCGTGAGCATATGAAGTCGCGACCCCCCCCCGTCCCGCCACTGTACGAGTCCAGCTGCATCGCCCCTGTGCTGTTTACAGAGCCTAATATCAACCCATGCTCCTTACAGAACTGTCATCTGAACGCTCGCAGTGGCTCTAGAGAAGAAGCTTAATGGTGCTGGAGGAGAATCATGCACAATTTATGCCTGTCCAAAATAATTTTCACCCATCCAAAGGACGCCCCTACACTTGCAGGATTTTTGTCGCCCTACATCTGTTGTCCAGTGGCGATCTACTCTTCTATCAGCTGACCAAGCTGAACTCATGGTCCCTCGTTCCCACACCGCAATCGTGCAGCGCCGCTCCTCTGTTGCTGGCCCTACAACCTGGAAATGGGCTCCCAATGGCGCTCTGTCTGGTCCCTATGGATCACTCTACTGTATACTTTTTATACTAATTTAAAGACTACTTTTTTAGCCGTGGCTGAACTTGGAGCGCTCCTGAGTAGACAGCCTTGAAGGGGTGCTTTATAAATGTTCCTTGATGATGATGATGATGATGATGATGATGATGATGATGATGATGATGATGATGATGATGATGATGATGATGATGATGATGATGATGATGATGATGATGATGATGATGATGATGATGATGATGATGATGATGATGATGATGATGATGATGATGATGATGATGATGATGATGTCTGTTCTAGTATGAGAGCTGTGGTTGAAATCCTATAACGTTTTTTCCATGTTACAATGTTTTTTGAGTCATGGAATATATGTGCGTGGAAAGATTCTCCACTTGTTGAAAAGCTATTGTTGCATTTGTGCTTAAGCCACAGATTTCTCAGCCCCGAAAACAGTGGTTGGAAATCTGGCATAACTGGTGATTAAATTAACAAATGGACCATTACTTTACCTAGTGAACTTCAATACTTTCTTTTTTAGGATTTGCGACTATTCCATCAGGCGGAGGTGGTACTTTCATAGGCGGATACCTCATAAAGCGACTGGACCTGCGATGCACCGGCATTCTTAAACTGTGTCTTGTCACGAGTTGCACAGCTCTTGTTCTTACTCTCTCCTTTCTTGTCCGATGTCCAAATGTCCTCTTTGCAGGAGTCAATATCGATTACGTCCACAAAAATACGTAAGCCTAACTTTAATGCCAATTGCAAGTGAAATTTGTATATTAAAAAATTTGGGGTTGGATTATCTTGCATGTAAGATTGTGCTTTGAAAGAATATGTAATTTGATGCGTGATTTATGTATCTGTGGTGTCTCTATCCTAGTAAACAGTGATGACTCATTTTGTGCATGAAAAATTTACTTTTGGAGGCTGTGCTGATTTCAAAGTAATGTATGGCAGGGGTTCTCAAACGGTGGTACGCGTACCCCTGGGGGTACGCCAGGTGTCGCTAGGGGGTACGCGAGAAAAAATGTAAAAAATAAATTTTATACGAGTTTATTCCGATGGTTCTTTGATAAGCTATTCACTATTGAAGTTACTATTCCACGTCCACCATACTCTTCTTTTTCTTTAATTTTCTATGAATTTATGCCCATCTTTCTTTGATTAGCTATTCTACGTCCACCATGCATGCGCTTCCTTTTCTTAAAACTTTAAATTTTCTATGAGTTAATGCCCATCTTTCTTTGATTAGTTATTGCCTGTGATATTTTTAACGTTGAAACGTCACAGCGCGTCATTTAATTTTTCACAACAAATAATTATTATACAAGTAACTACAATACTGCATAGTATCATTATTATTTTAAAACCAACAATGGATAAATAGTTTAAAAAAACAGCCGCTTAAAAGAGAGCCAGAACCTCTCAACGCAACCGTTTGCACTGAATCTACAGAGACTGACACTCCAGACGCCAGCGTAGACCCTAACGAGGACGACGGCACTGGTAGGTCTACGCAGCGTAAGATTAGACGGTATGACGATAGAGAGATTTATCCTTTGGATTTACGTGGTGTGATGATAAAAATGAACCGAAACCTCAATTGTGTCATCTGCAGTGAAAAACTGTCAAATAATTTAATGAAACCTCCTCTACTGCAGCGACATTTCAATACAAAACATCCACTTCTTCATGGTAAACCACTTGAATTTTTTAAACGAAGAAAAATGGAAATGCTACAAAGTAAGAAGTTCAAAGTCGTTTACTGCAGCTAGCTCACAAGCATTAGGCTAGAAGCATCTTATTTGGTCAGATTGCGAATAGCTCAAACAAGAAAACCGCATACGATTGGGGAGAGTCTAATATTACCTGCTGCCAAAGATATGGTGACTTGTCTTCTGGGACAAAGTGCTGCCAAAAAACTGAACACTGTTCCTTTGTCGAATAGCACCGTTTCCCGACGCATTCAAGATTTAGCTTCTGAAGTAAATTTGTCTACCTATGCCATGGTCCTACGCTAATTGCATGGGCATTTCGCGCTCGCCTGTTGTTTCTGATCAGACGGTACCTTTGCTGGGAGTACGCCAACACTCGATTTTTTTTACCTGGGGTACAATAAAAATAAAGTTTGAGAACCCCTGATGTATGGTATATATGTTGTACTTTATTTGTAGAAAAGTCAGTAACTTGAAGTTCAGAGGATGTTAAGACATTATCAATCCATGCGTGCACACATTTGCATGTGCATTCCTACATGCATACATCATATATGTCTGAATGTATGTAAACAAATGCATGCATGCATACTTTCATGCGTGACGTGGCAGTACTTTCTTGCTGATTATTATCTAAAGAGTCTGATACAGAGCTTTACAGCACTCGTTTGTTCGGCTGTTAATTATATTACATTACATAACAAGTGGTATGTTTGTAGGACCCTGATTCAGAGTAATCTGACATCCGATTGTAACCGGCCATGTCACTGTTTACGTGATCGCTACGATCCAGTGTGTGGCCTCGAGAACATCATGTACTTTTCACCATGCTATGCTGGCTGCACCAACTCCTTCACTCTGGATGACAGGAAGGTAGTGAGAGTTATCGACATCATAATCATTATCATTGCTTTTATCATTGTTCATTGTGTTTTGTCATTGTTATCAACATTGTAGTGGTACATGTATCATTGATGTAATAATCATGATTATAATTGATTTTATTCTCTTTATCATAAGCATCATCATTGTTTTCAGCATTGTTATCGTCATTGTAGTTAGGATTGTCAATGTAATAATCATCATTGTCATTACTTGCATTTAACTTAAAAATGTCTGACACAAATTATCATTAAGGCTAAATATAAAACTTATCTCAGTGTAAATAAAATTGTAAAAGATTAAGTCTTTTGCTGACAACTTATGTTGTGAATGAATACATTAATTGTTTCAACTGCTTTCATCACGGCTATCATTGTCATCATTTCCATTGTTTTCATCATGGCTGCCGTTCTCACGATCTCCATTGCCGTTGTCATGATGATCTCCATTGCCCTTATCACGATCTTGATTGTCCTTATTGTGATCTCGATTGTCCTTATCATGATTGCCATTGTCCTCATTGTTATCACTGATTGCAGTACTTGCACATGCGCATGCAATAAGTACAATATATAAATGAAAACCTTGTATTTTTATCATGATTACATAATTATTTATGTTCAAGAGAAGCACGAAGATTAGTGGGAAGAGAAAGGAGATATGATGAAATTAATAAGAAAGAAGAGTAGGTCAGAAGAAGGTGAATGTAGAGCAGATGATGATGGTACTGATTGATCTCTTTGTGTTTTGGTGCTAGGTCTACTACAACTGCAGCTGTGTGGCGCCACCTGCAATGTTTCTGCCTCAGACGCACATCCGGCCAATCATGGCATTCGAAGGGAAATGCATGAGCAGCTGTCATCTTCTGTCTGTCTTCCTTCCAGTCTTCTCTCTCATCATCTTCTTCACATTTGTTACAAGCATGCCAGCCCTCTCGGCCACTCTCAGGTAGGCATGTGAACTCTCAGTCAAACAATCATCAATAATAATAATAATAATAATAATAATATAATTATATTCGTGTTTATTTATTAATCACAAGCTCACTGACTGTCACAGTAAGTAACATCAATAATAATAATAATAATAATAAATAATGTCCACACATCTTGGAAGCCTATTAGGTGCCCACTCATTTTACTGCTCTCCCTAGGGGGTGGAAGGACTGAGTCAGCAAAGAGGGAGCTTGCTGGTATTGAACCACGTCTTTCAAGATCATATGTTCTTCATGCAAGAGTATTACCATTCATCTATTCGCCCTTCCAATCCATTCATTCATTCATACAGACACTTTTAGGCACATGAACTGTCAGTCAAATCAATCACGAAATCATCTATTCATCTATCCATTCATTCATGCAGACATGTTAAATTGAGCTATCAGTCAAATCCATTCAATTCAATTCAATTTTTTTTCAATTCAATTCAACTTTATTGATCCGAATTCAATACAAAGTACAGTAGGCACCAATCAGAATGTAAAAACATTCGGGATACAATAGGGAAAGCCCAAAAGGGACATAGGTCCCGCTTTATTAGGGCTGCCTATTTATTACATAGTAATAAGATGGCACCAAATCCATCATGCAAATCATCTATTCATTCATCCATCTATCCAATCATTCCATCATTCAGTCATTTGTTCATTCATTCATACAGTCACTTGCTACTTCTGGTCATTTGTACTGTTTGTCATTTTTGCACTAATCATAATTCTGTACCTATTTGTATAGCACCACTATATAATGAAAGTTGTCCGTTGGAAGTTGCTTAAATTGAAGGACTCGCTCAGGATTCCTACACAGGAACCATCTGAGCAAAGTTGCAGAGTTGGCATTGCAGGGTGTATGCTCAACTGATGAGTTGTAATGTCACACAGTTTATGTTCTAGACAATTCGTTAGTTCGTATGTTTATTTCTGGACTCTTTTGTTTATATATGTTCATTTGTTAACTTTGATTTGTTAGTGTATTTGGATTTGTTTATTTTTTACTGCCAGGTGTGTTCCTCAAAAGCAGCGTTCCTTTGCCCTAGGTGTTCAGTGGATTCTTGTTCGATGTCTTGGTAAGAATTTCAATCGGTCAATCAGGCACATCTATCATTTGGCTAGTCAGTAAGTAAGCTGATGCATCAGCAATCAGCTGTCAGTCAGTCCTGCATTTAATTAGTCCTTCAGTCTATTGGTCATCCAGTCAATCTATCCAGTAAAGCAAGCATTCATTCTTTCGATCGTTTGTTCAATCAACCTAAAAGTCATTTAGACAGACTGGACAGAGAAGACAATGAATGACCATCAATCCATAACTTAGTGACCAAGTGACCGGCACGAAACTGCTGATGTATGTACGTACAGCCTGTATGTATCTGGCTATTTGTAAAGTGCATTTTAAGAACCTCACAAGTTACCAACATTGTAACAGCAGAACACCAGCGTAAGCCTTTCAATGGGTGTCAAAAAGAACACTCGGAAGGAACCATTTGAAATTGCCTTATTACAAAATCAAACTGCATTGTTAAATGGGTTGCATATCTGTTACATCCATGGGCGTCCGCAGGAATATTTGTGGAAGGGGGGAACAATTTCTGTAGGGGGCAAAATTTGTGTAGGGGGGGGGTCAGAATGACGTTTTTGTGTAGCTATTCATGAACACAGAACATGTGACGGCTTTTAGAAATAAATAATGGTCAAGGACTAACATAAATAATTATGTGTTTTTTCGTATTGAAAATCGTCTTGGGACTGTTGTAGTAATCATAATAATCAAAAGATTTTATTTTTTTTAAATATTTGCAAAATCCAGGGGGCAAATGCCCCCTTGCCTCTTCCAGACACCCATGGTTATATCAGTTTGTTAAGTACCTATTTAAATATGTGGAATATATAGGTACATACTGGTTTTCCATGCAAATCGATTTCTGTGTATTTACAGATACTATTTAAGAATCTTTGTAGAGGTCCAAATCTAATCAGTAACTGAACATTCGTCCTTTTAATGAATCTTATCGTGTCTGATGAACTAGAAGATCAGAAGCAGATCTAATGACAGTCTGATTGATGGCATCTGATTGATTCTGAACTTTGTCATAGGCACCATTCCGGCACCAATTCTCTTTGGCACCCTCATCGACAAGACATGCCAGTCATGGCAGGAAACGTGCCAGCGCAGTCGCGGCGCCTGTTTCATCTACGACAACTGGATGATGGCTACCTATCTCTTGGCGCTCATCTTCTGTTTCAAGGGACTGTCCTTCTGCTTCTTCATGCTCGCCCTTCTTCTCTACAAGTCGCCAAAGTCCGTCGCCCGGCCATGCGAAACAACCAATCTCAATTCCGTGAATCTGGTGCTCGGGAAGGGGACTGTGCCGCCGCCAAAAGCGTGTCAGACAGAACCCCTGCCGCCTCAGAACACAAAGAACCAGGTCCTCTCAAACAACTGCCATGATCACAATGAGACCGTCGTCCTTGTCGGGCGGTAATGCGATGCAAGGCCTGGCTGTCGTAGAGCCGTTGAGATGATGCGTCCAAGACTATTTGCAATCTGTCAAAGCCTGTCATAAACTGTTACCTACCTGTTGCAAACTTTTCTAGTGGTGTTGCAATCAACCATAGGCAAGTCTGTTTTAGAGCTCTCACAAACTGATTTAGACGATCTCTTATATACATTTTGCAATCTTTTATAAGCCTATTGCACTCTGCTGTACTGTTATAGCTGTGTTGCTAATTCTTATAGGTCTGTCACACACTGTTGTATACCTGTTCACCTGTTATACATGTAGAGCTGACATGATCTGTCGTAGACCAGTTATGATCTTTTGTAGACTGGTAAAAAACCTGTTGCTGTGTCTTTTGAAGTGTTATACATCGATCACAAAATGCAGTCTGTTATGAAAGATTTGGCTTGATTGCTACGTGTAGCCGATCATCGTATAGAGATCGAATGTTTTACGCAAAAGAGCTGGGCCTTTATGTTTTCAGTATACATTGGTCGTTCACACAGCCAACTGTTTTAACCCTGCAATTGGTATTGACGATAAAATGCAATAAATTTCTAACATGATCTAATTTAATTACTTCTATAGCATCATTATGTCCAAGACATAAGTTGATTGTCACTTAAAGTGAAATTACAATATCCATTGTAAAAACCAGATCAAAGACAGCCCTTAATGCAATTAATGTGTTGATCTCTAAAACGCCATTATCGTAAAATTGAGGCATCTGTTTGAGTTCAGTTTGAAGTGATATCCCTTGTTATCCATTTGAAAAGTCTAGTCATAGTTGAGGAAGTCAGAGATTTGGTGGTGTAGCACACAGCAATACAATGCAGTCTATCATTTATCAGTATATACCACATAGCCTGTGTATTATATATATATATATATATATATATATATATATATATATATATATATATATATATATATATATATTAGAGCTGCGGATTTTAGCAATTAATTAATCAATTAACCATTAAAAGTTTTTATCGATCAATTTCGGCTTGTTCGATTAATTTTTTGGCTTATTTCATGATGTCAATATGGCGAACAATGATAATTTGAAACGTTTCAGTGGAAAATTAAGCGATCATTTTGCATTAAATTTAAATAGATAGATAGATACCAAATTAATTAAATTTTATCGATTAATCAAAGTTAAATTTTGGAGATTGATTTTTTTAAATCAGTACCGGCCCTAATATATGCATATGTATACTAAAATGATGTGCAGTTGGATATGTTTTTGATGAGTTTTGTGATTTTAATTTTGAATTTACCCTGTGATTCTTTTACATTTTGAATTTTCTTTTGGTACCTATGGGCAATCTTCCAAAAAAGATGATCTTCCAAAAGAAAGAAATGATTACAAAGCTACCTCAACCTGCCATTGGTAAAGACGGAGAGGTACGGTGGTTTAAGCCCTCCGTTTCTTGTATGGTGACCCATGTCATTACACATGAATATTCCTGTTTGGGTCATACATCATTGAATGACTGTGTTGACCCATCACATTATTAAACCTTAATTTGTATGTATTTATATATTTATATATTTTAAAATTTTTTGCTCTATTAAGTTTGTTCTGTTACTTGTTTAATGTTATTTATGAATTGGTACGTTTTCATGTCGCATATATTCTTAGTTTTTGTTGTTATTTCACTATTTATTTGTTATTTCACTATTTATTTGCATGTTTGTTTGTTCATTTAGTATTTATTTCATGTATCATTTGTTTTGTTGAATTTTGGTTGACTACTGGTGCTTCAGATGGCTTGGTGACAAAATTTGATGGTTTTACCTGATCTTAACTAATCTTCTTACTTTGTGTTACCTGCGTAGCAAAGATCAGTAATACACAGGACTAGAAAGTCCTTATTAAACGTTATGTGACAAGTTTGAGTGCATATGGACTGCAGTGCCCCTGGCGGTCAGATAGTATCACGTTTTGTTTACATAACAAATGCATTGCAGTTTATTATATCTATGAAGAAAAGTCAAAGAATAATTATGTTTTCAGAGTGACAAATTGCCTGTAGAGAGTAAAACATCATATTCAGTATCCGGTGTTGAAATTGAAGTGTGGATGTACAATTTTTGCACGTGTTTTCATTCCTGTTATAGATTGCCATGTGGCAATCTTACTTTGCCCTTATGCACCTTAACTTTAAGCCTTACTTTGCTTTATCTGTATCCTATCTTACATTATATTAGTCTGTTTGACCTTACTTTACCCAGCCTGACCTTTCTGTTTTGCCTTTATTGGTAACGTGTGTTGTGCGTCGCAGCACTATTAAATTGTACATTGAAGGTCCGTTCACTGTTTCACTGTTGCAGCTTTGCTTTGCTGTGAGCCACTCAACTTTACATTCCATGGGTCTGGCTCTTTATACATTGCCCTTTGGAACTTTCAAAAGTCATGACTTTTTACATTTCTTCATGTAGTGGAATTTAAGCTCCTAAATATTTGTGTTTATATTCTAAGCTAAGTTGCAATGTCAGTTGTTTTGTTTGAATTCCTACATGTTGTTATTATTCTTTTTGACTTTTTTGTTTGCAAAGCTTTTTGTTTGTGTTGTTCAATTTTTGTAGGACCAGTATCAGCCAATCAATTGATATACAGTTTGTTTATTTATTATTATGCTTATTACAGTCACAGATTTAGTAAACCTTTATCTGAGGTGTGATACGGGTGCACGAGATCGTATCCAGAGTTGTTAAACGGAGTAGGCTATGTAGGTTCTCACCTGTAATCAATGATTGCTGACGAGGTGTGCTACCGAATAGACAACCATTCAATCAATCAATCAACTAGATATTTATATAGCGCGCTGTTCAAGGTAACTATTGAGAGGTGCTCCATCGTGTTCATGGCCTCTATGCAGTAAGAGATGGTTGTCCCTGACCTAATATATGTATATGCAGTTCAATTGCAAACATTAGCCTTTCACCTTTGTGTCCAGTACTTTAAATGCTAGGCCACAGGTAGGATATAGGGTGAGAGAAACAGTTCCCTGTTGAACCATAAAACATGTAAGATAAGGGGTTTATCCGGTTTAGGATCTCTGAATATGATGTTAATTGTCAACTCGTATTGTTATTGGTTGGGCTGTGTGTGCGTGCGGGCATGTTTGTGTGTGTGTGTTTTTGAGTCCACCAATTATTATTATTATTATTATTATTATTATTATTATTATTACTGAGCTTTTATATTGTGCCCCTTCAAAGTGATCTACCTAGGAGTGCTCCATTGGTGACATTTCTAGTTACCTGAGCATAATTTGCATTGTCTACCAGTTGGCAGGAAGTGATGCATGCACTTCAGCTGAACGTCCCAAGAAACTAGTCTTCCACTTTGTTAGCCTTCTCTCGTTGTGTTTTGCCTGAACACTTTTAAAACCATTTCTCGTAAGTAAACAAAAACCAGGAAATTCTACTGTTTCGAGCTGTTTGGTGATTTTTACGATGTGCTGTATAAATGCTGACTTACTTAACAGTTAATAATACCTTTGTGAAGTATGTAATACATTTGAGAAAGGCGCATGATACCTCATTCGGTTACAACTAGTCTTCTGATCTCATGCGTTGAGCTTTAAACAAATTTGCTCGTCAGTCATTTTGTTAATGCTTTAAAGCGATGCTACACAGATGGTAATTTGCAGAACTTTACACTTTTTAAAAATAATGCTAATGCTGTGATTTTTGAAATGGCACTTCAACTACAGTTCACATTTGTTGACGTCGCTTTTGTACTTTTTATGATGTTTGTAAATAATTTCCAGTTTCAGCCTCAAAGGTTTCTTTAAAATTTGGAATTTGTCTTAAATAAAAATGGAAATCTTTATGATTTGTGTTTAGTTCATGATAAACTGTAAATAGTTTAAAGTTTGTTGACAAAATCAAATTTTTCCAATTTGTTTTCGGTGTACAGATTTCTCCAATGTGCAGGTTTTTGCAATTTGGACATAGTGATTAAGTAGTTAAGTGATTAAGTAGTTAAGTGATTAATGATTTCTGTCTCACTTGATTTTGTGATTTACTACAATGATGTGTAATATGCCTCAATTGTTGCAGTTTCTGATAGGATATTGATAACTGTGGACCTTAATCGATAAATGAACTTCTTGGTACAATGTTTGGACATTTTTAGTTAGGCTCTGTTTAGTTTGGATTTAGTTGCACCTATTCCAGCTGACTTGATTCGTTCTTGTATGAAAAAGTAATTCTCCAATTTTGATCTTGAAGAATCAGATCTTAGAAAAGTTTGAAACCGATGTACTAGTTTTGTGAGATAAAACGTAGGACCAACTGTATCATAGGAATAAGGCAATTTTTTGGTGGAAAATGAAGACTATTCTTTTAAATTTAATTTGAACTTGGACTAGTTTTATGGGAGAAATTAAAGACCAGTCTTTTAAAATAAATCTCTGTTCACTTTTTTGCTTGATATTTAAGAATATTTAGTGTAAAAGAGCTAAATTTATTAGAGAAATTAACTTAATTATTTTATTTTTAAAGTGATGTACAAGTGTTGAATTAACCTTGCTTAAAATTTATGGACTTAATTTATTGTTCAAGATTAAATTGCAGTAGTCCTTTTGAACGTGTTGTTACTGGTATTAAAGTATGAAGGTGTAAAACGACATTGTAGTCTGTCAAAAACTTCATAATTTTGCATCATATTTATTTGGCCAGTACTGAGTGCATATGTCTTGTCAACTACTTAACTCACCCTCTCCCAGCATATTTCGCAGCTGAGCCGGGGTTGTTATTTCCAGTTACGTCAGCTCCGTGTGGTCTCCCGCTCTCTCTCTTCCAAACACGCAGCTACTCTCGTTCATGCTTTCATTACCTGTCGACTTGATTACTGCTGTTCTCTCTATATTGGTCTCCCTCACACTCGACTGCATTGCCTTGAACGCGTTCTACGCTCTGCTGCGCGCCTCGTTGGGCGCATCCCTAAGTTTGGTCACGTGTCTGACTACATGCGTGACGTCCTCCACTGGCTTCCTTTTTCGCAACGCATTGTATACCGGGTTGCTTCTATTGTCTGGCAGTGTCAGCTTGGCCGCGCTCCTTTCTATCTACGTGAGCTCTGTTTTCCAGCGTCCGCACTTCTTGGTCGCCGTTCACTCCGTTCCACCGCCCGCGGTGACTTACATGTTCCTTTCGCTCGCACTGCAACCATGCAGCAGCGAGCATTCTCCGTTGCCGGTCCCACTATCTGGAATGGCCTTCCTGTTGGACTGCGGTCTCTCCCTCGAGACTCCTCCACCTCTTTCTTCTCTGCTCTTAAGGCTGTTCTTTTTCGTCGAGGTTGGACTGGGAGCGCCTCTGAATAGTTGCCTTGAAGAGCGCGCTATATAAATGTCTAATTGATTGATACTTGCATTGAAATAAGTTTTTGTAGTCTCGTTAGTTTAAGTGTAATGAGTTTTAGTAATTGCATTATTTTATCAAGTAGTACGATTTCAGAAGTACTTTAATTACTTCTGCCGAAATAACTTAGTATTGAGTATTTGCATGATTTACGTAGTACTTTCACGTAATTGTGTAAAAAGATGGTCTTTTAAGTACTTGTGTTATTCTCAAGTACTTTCAAGTCATTTTGTTGAAACAGTATAGCCAGTATTGAATACTTTTTAAAGTCTAATCAGATACATTATGCAGATTATTGTTTAGTCAGTATTAGGTACTTATGTTGCGGTGTTTCTGTCGATGTGCTTGTACGTTCTAGTCAGTACCAAGTAATTTTGTGTAGAGCAAGTTTCAGGTACTCAGTATTTGATCAGATGCTTGTGTTTTATGAAGTACTTATGTTTTCTCAAGTACTTAAACTTTAATTTCAAGTCTTTTATTCAATCTTTTACTGATATTGAGTATTAAATCACTATAAAGTACTACTACTAATTCTACCACCACCACCACCACTACTACTACTACTAATAATAATAATAATAATAGTAATAATAAGTAGATTGACAAGCAACTTTATCTCATCCTATCAGTTAGATTTCCATACGATTTTCTGTAATTCCTGAGGGCGATAATATTATCTACCTTTGGGTAAAATTAATAATTTAATCTTATTTTGGAAACATTAAAAAACTATAAT
This sequence comes from Allolobophora icterica, assembly GCA_963556255.1. Taxonomy (NCBI): domain Eukaryota; kingdom Metazoa; phylum Annelida; class Clitellata; order Crassiclitellata; family Lumbricidae; genus Allolobophora; species Allolobophora icterica. The sequence continues at coordinate 19,361,782 of OY744612.1, read as the reverse complement.
TTTTCTTGAACTTTTTCATTTCCTTACAGAACATAAGTCATTTTAATGCATATAGCTGAAACTCTTTTCTGCTCTATGGTAATAATAGTATTAACAAGCACTTTATTACGCCCGAATGTAGAAAGAACAAGTCAAATTACACAGTAGTAAAACATACACACTGTGTAAAGCGAATGATAATCGACAATGATAATCGTCACAATCATAATGAGATACATTTATTCTATTATGACAGTAATTGCATATGATTAGCAGAGCAGTAATTCTGCAAGTTCTCATCTTTTAAGGTGTCACATCTCTTCTGTTTTAATGGCTGTTGCAGTTTATGTAAGGAATGTTTATAAAACATTCATAACAGGCAATTTATGGTTGATGTCTCTTTTCTTGTACCTTTGAGATTGCAGAAATCTACAAGTCGTAATGCTCTAAAATAATGTCTAGTAAGAGACGACATTAGTGTGCCAGAATAAATCTATGAAGTGTTGGGTAGAAAACGTAATTTAATCTAATAACTTCTGTAGAGCCATTTTCATAATCAGTTGATGGTCACTTCAAGGGAAACTGGTCAAGAATCATAATCTATTAGTGAAGTCCATTCGAATCCAATTGGGAATATTGTAGCAAACTTTATATAACACTACTATTTGATGATGGCTTTGTGTTGTCAGGTCAGAAGCACCTTTGAGAAGTTTTTTGGAACAGGTGCTATATAAATGTGAACTTGCGATAACTATTAAAACCAACTCGGTCATAGGCGTAATTTGTGGGGGTACAAGAGGTAGGGCCTACCCGTACTCCCACTTTTTGGACTGGGGTACCGTACCCCCCACTTTTTAAACAATGTCAATCAATATTTTATTATTGTGCCTTCCCAGAGATGGTCTTCATGTGATAAACAAAAGTGGAAAGAAATTGGTACCCCCACTGTTTAGACCAAAGTTACGCCCCTGAACTCGGTGTTTAACATTCACTGAGACATTGTGTTGTCTACAGATATGTTGGATCCATCATGTGATACCCATAGTTACAGCATACTGATATTATTCAGATAGAGATTCCAAGTCTAATTTAGACAGTAAGCATACTAAAATGGCCACTTTGTTTCTATGGAAACGGGTAGACATATTTAACAAGCATGTTATCTTGTACAGCTTTTTTGGCAAGTGGTGTACTTGATATGGCGTCCAGTAGTAGTTTTGTGCAGTGGCGGCGATCTTGTTTGACAGGTGAGGGGTACATTTGTGAACTGATCTGGTCAAAAAAGAGTTTTGAACTGATCCAGGGCCGGTTTAACCACTAGGCGAACTAGGCGGCCGCCTAGGGCGGCACATTTGTGGGGCGACAGAAAAGCTACACAAAGAAATATTTTTTAAACCATTGCCGCCGTTTTGCCAGTCCAGAGGCGTAGGCCTAGCCATACAAGGCGCTCCTTAGGTGCGTACGCACCCCCTGTCACATTCTGCTTTAGGGCCCTATTCTGTCATTTTCCTCCAAGCGCGCAAATTTTAAATTTGGTTAATTGTTCCATCTGATAACATATAGCCGCTGCCTACGGTGTTCAAAAAGCCCGTGTACTGCGTGTATGTATCAGCCTCTCTGCAGTCTGTATGATGACGGATGGTACTTGTCTATACATGTACTAGGTTACTCTGATATGTCGGAGTAATTGACCTTGTTCGACCCCCAGCTGCACATGAGCCAGATTCTCTCTTTTAGATGTACAACCACGACACACTTTAACCGTATAATCTTGCAGCTCCAGCGTTAAGGCTAAAATATGCCTGAATAGTATGCCTTGTTCGTCTCTCTCTCTCTCACTCTCTGTCTCTGTCTGTCTATGTCTCTGTCTCTGTCTCTCGTTTTCTCTCGCTGTTTCTGTCGCAGTCTGTCTCTCTCAATGTCTCTCTACAAGACTTGTGGCCTGTACACTCTACATTGTACGAACGTATGCAGTATTCAAAGCAGATCTCTTGAAAAAAAAGAAACTAAGACTCAACTGATGGTAAGGAACTTCTAAATTTAGAGTAGTAGTTCTTGTTGCTTTAATTTTTAAGTAGGGCCTAGTACATACTTAACCTGCTTCTCGTTAAATTCTACATTTGCTAAAGAGAAAGCGCGAAAAATCAAATTTTGAAATTACATTATATTTGTATAGACTTCGCACGTAGGTAGGACTAGGACTTAGTAGGCCTAAACGTAGCCACAGGAGTTAGGCCTAATAAGTGTTAAAATGAAACTGTGCACTGTATCATTAATTAATATTTACATTTTAAATTCCCATTAGGCTAAACGTGTTAAACCATATACAGCATATATAGGCTGCATCAGGGGCGTCCATCCTAGGGGGGGAATGAAGCAGAAATCTTTATAGCCTTTTCAGGGGGGAGAAGAAATTTTTAGTACAGTAAAGTTAAACGTCTGCTCATTCTTTCCATTTCAGTGATTAATCGATTAGTCAATGTTGGCTTATCGTACGCGGCACATTCAATCTCGGACCATAGGAGGTTTCAGTGTTTTAATGTAACAGCCAACATTATACACCTCTGTATTGCCCTTTTCTCCTCCACGATCCCTTGTAGCCCCATCAACCTTGCAGAGCTGACTCCAGGCCGGTAGGGTGGAACACAGGCAGGCAGGCAGAGAGGAAGGCAGATAGGCCTAGCAGCCCGCGGCCGGTTTGCACACAAGTCGGCCGGCATCAGATTTCTCGCCTCTGGGGTGAATGCGGCAAAGGGGTGAATGGAGGGGTACTCTTCGGTTGACGTAGTGTCCCGCAAGATGATATACTTTGATTTACAAGTGTTTCTTAATTTTTGATGTGCTGATACTTTGCAATTTCATTTTACTAGTAATCATGCCCAGAGACAATGTTTTAATGAAGAATAAATGTTGCGAGCCGTTATGCGGCATGCTCCGTAGTGACAAATGGCGAATAGGCCTACATATTGTAGTACACATCACAAGTGGAAGACTACAAGGTAAAGGTATATATAAATTGCACACAATTTATACATAGCTCGGTTGGCACTGTTTGGCGGCTATGGCGGTACGCCTTTGTCTTAACATAACTACTTTCAATCCACTGTCCTTTCGACAGAATGAAGTGTCTTTTGCTCGTCATCATCGTCAAGCCTTCATATTGTATAATGTATAATGTTAATTGCTTGATTAGCGAACTGAAAGTTACAGAATTCAAGAGTAAAATTGTGCTTCAGAGTACGGTAATCGATATTTTCTCTTTTGTCGACAGTCGGCCAATCGTCTGGAGACGTCGTCGTGGGGGGGGGATCTGATTACATGGGCGGGGGAATGCGTCATAGGCGTAAGGGGGGATGGACGTCCCTGGGCTGCATAGCTAATGCAGTTCCAGACTATTACTTTAATTATGGCAAACTTTAAAATTTATTAAGTGCCATATTTTTTTTAATTTATAAGCAATAATGATTCTTAGGTGATTACAATGAACGACGATACTAAATTAAAGATGCAGCATTCGACTGCATTCCTGTGTGAAGGTTATATTGACTTGATTAATTTAATATTAATTAGGCCAAGTTATCGCACTTGCCAGAGGCGCAGTGCGACAGGTTCGCCTAGGGCGCCAAATACTCTGGCGCCGGCCCTGAACTGATCTAGTCAAAAAAGAGGTAAAAAATGTATCGCCGTGAACTGATCTGGTCAAAAAAATTCAGTAAGTCATGGAAGCCATGAATTCCGTGATTTTCGGCATTTACCGTAGGGTTAAGCGCCGTGAATTGCCGTGAGTTTTGCCATTTTGGAAAAAATTTGGTGAAATTAACGCAACACGACGTTCCGAACGGATAGCCTATGTTTCGCAACGTAACAAATTAGATTAAAGTATACAAATATACAAATAAATTAAAATAAGGTAATTAGTAATAAGTTAATAATAGGCCGACAGCCACGCGATAGGCCTTACGTTTACGTCATGGATATGTTTCGCAACGTAGGCCTAACAAATTGGAATAACAAAATAATAAACCTACAGCCACGCGATAATGTTGACGTCATTGATAGGCTATGTTTCGCAACGTAACAAATTGGAATAGGCCTAACTTAAAATAAGGTAATTACTAATAAGTTAATAATAGACTGTAATTATTTAGCCTATACTGTGCTTACAGCCACGCGATAATGTTGACGTCATTGATTAGCTATGTTTCGCAACGTATAGAAGATCACGCTGACGTCATTGACATTGTCTCAGGTTGTCTTGGATGCAGAACGTTTACGCTAACATTAATTTTGTTGTGGCATTAGTAAGTTATAACACAGTATAAATAATTATTTATACTGTGGTTATAATCCATTCGGATTACATAGCCTACATAGCGATGGCGTCGTTTCTTTGTTATTTGCGTCATTGTTTGGTTGGATCTTGGTAAATAAAAGCGTGATTATTCATACAGTGAATTTGCGAGGTTTTCGCCCATTTTTACAAACTCCGTGACTTTTGTACTATTTTTGGCCTGAATTTTTATATCCATAGCCATAACTTACATAATTCACTATTATTAGTATGAGTTTTTCGCTGAAATTTTCAAAAAAAATTGTAATTCGCTAGCCTCTAGAACGTAGGCCTACCGTAAGCCTAACCAGATGTGGTTTTCTTATTTTATCTTTAAGATGCTTCGTGTGATTGGTCAATGGTTTGGATTCGTAGCAGAATAGGCCTAATTGATGATGTTCCAAGCCATCAAGAAAAGTCGAGTTTCCAGAGTAGGCCTAGGACCTATGGAAATGAATTTGTGGCTTAAAACACGAAAATCGCAGTGTTTATTTCAATTTGCTTTGCTGTTCTTGACTTGCGATTAACCGGAAATTGACCTGTGGAATTAGTAAAATTTCAAGTTGCTCATATTTGATTTAATTTATTAATTCATTCATATCGGACATTTATATAGCGCCTCCTTCTAGAAACGAGGTGCTGCCGACTCTTGCACGGCTGAATTTATGTTCCTTACTTGCTTACAAATAATGACCGCTTGAATCATTTGTGTCGTTCAATATTAGGTCAAATAAGTCGATCGAGTCCCGTTAATTCAATCCAAAACTCTTTCAAAAATATTTATCGAGTGAATATCTAAACCCAACTCTCGTGAATTATAAATTGTGAGTAATTGTTTATAAAGCGTTGGTTTATGGTGTTTGCTTGGTTTTAAATGGCGTTGTAAGAGCTACTTGTACGTCCAATCCCTGGTAGTCTAGTGGTTAGGATTCGGCGCTCTCACCGCCGCGGCCGGGGTTCGATTCCCCGCCAGGGAGAAATTTTTATTTTCGCTTTCCGTCATATAGAAATATTTAGTATTAACGAAAATTGTGACGTCACATATTCTTGGAGCGATTTGTTTCATGAGAAATTGAATATTATTAATAACAGATGTTCGTATTAAGTATTCGGTAGGTGGCGCGGACAACAGAACGGCAAGGACAACAGGATATAAGGAATAGTTAGTTAAGACTGAAATGAGTTAGGGAACTTAGGATATATATATATATATATATATATATATATATATATATATATATATATATATATATATATATATATATATATATATATATATATATATATATATATATATATATCACCGTCGTCGTCTTCGTCGTCGTAATCATCATCGTCATCATCATCATCGTCTTCATCATCATCAACACCATCATCGTCAGCTCATAGTGTCAGCCTTCTGGCGGCGATAGTGCGAATAAACTGATCGCCAATTTCATCAGTTAGCCTATTTGTTTGTCAGGTCCAGTGCTGCTCCCAATGTTAATCAAAGTCCTCATTTATTTGTCTATCCAGCGCAGTCTTGGTCTGCCTTTGATTCTCTTTCCTTAGTCCTTGCTTGCAGTGCATTGGGTGCTATTCGGTCAGCTGACGATCTCCACATCACAATCCAGGAGCTTTGCTTATGTGGGTCCTTCAGCCTGGAACAGTCTTCCCCAGTCCCTCCGCCAAGAGCTTCCTGTCCTCTCTCCTCTTCAGTTCCGTAGACACTTGAAAACCTTTCTTTTTGCCGGTTTTGGCAGTGATGCGGGTCGAGAGCGCCGCTGATTTGAGTGGCGCTATATAAATGTTCGAGTGCAATTACAATTACACTGGTTGCTCATTGGAGTCGTCGCTGAACGATGTTGTCGAGTTCTCTGGATACCTACAATATGTTTTGTGTCACCATTTCTATCTTCTGTAGGCCTAGTATTGAAATTCAGCCTCCTCGTTCCCGGGTCGTGGCACTCTTCAGTCGGCTGCCCAAGAACTCTTGATTGTCCCTCGTATGCATACTGCTACAGCTCATTCCGGAATCGTTGTCTTATAACCCGTGAGCGATCGAGTCAGTCGATCAAGTTGGTCGAAACTCGGCCGAGTCGAGTTGGTTGAAAACTCTTCCACTTGATCGACTTTCAGGTCGAGTCGATCAAATGTTTTGAGAAGTCGACTTGATCGTTGTTTACTCGACTTGACTCGACTATGAAATATTTTTACTATATTTTGCGGCTACGTCACACAATGACACACATGATGTAATGACGTAATTTTATTATTATGGTTTAAACCACAATATATGTCGATGGTTTAAATGCACAAATACCGTATTTACCTCATTTGAAGTTCAGTGTAAATTATGATTCCCTTGGTGCTTTCGTATAATGAAGCTGTGGAGATATTTTTACGGTGAAAATGGAGAGATTAAGATGCGTTAAACTAAAGACTATCATTTTAACTAACTGCAGTAATCTGGAACAGCTTAAAGTTTCTTGAACTAACTGTAAACTAGACACAGCACATTCTATATATATATATATATATATATATATATATACTGCCGTCTTATTTGTTGAGCTGGTACAAATTTATGTACTCGGAGACTCCCTAGTTAGCCTAGCTGATCGAGTCGACGGCGACAGCGTAGCTAATTAATACTTACGATCAATATAACAATCAATCAATCAACCAATATTCGTTTAATCCAACAAATCCAGTTGACAATAACGCAACAGATTACACTGACCTCTTGAAGAAGTAGCCTAAAGGTAATATAGCCTCCGGAAACATAGCGAAATACAGAAGCACAATAATAATAGAATGCCTTAAACAGGAGAGAATAGAGGGATGTGTTAACTTAATATGCATCTTTGAACAAAATACGAGGAATAAAACTACAGTTACAGGGCATGAAATCGCGTGTCTTATGATACGAGGTGTGCAGCAGACATTGTCCAGGATGCAGTTGACTTGTCTGGAGTGTGCAGTGTGTAGTATGAATTTTTGAGAGATTAACAGTAACCCTACGGTACTCAAGTCAACCACACACGATATCATTATAATAGGCCTACCTGAAATTTGTGTGGCGAAATTCGCCTTTAGGGTTGTTTCATATTGGAGAAGGGGTGATCTTCTGTATTATGACGTCACAGAATTGATCCGGTGAAGATTTAGCTGTACTGGTCCTATGGACGATTTAACGCTGTGACGTCACCGGATTGCTCCCGTAAGGATTTAGGATTTGGAGCAAGTAAATTGCATGGGTGAAATCTCGTTATTTGCACCTAGGCTTTACTACCGTACAATTGCAGATTTCGGAAAATGCAACGGTTTGGTAACATGGTGGAGCCCAATAGGTGAAACTTCGATTGCCCCTCCTGCATTAGAGATTGCAAGTTTCTCCAACAGAATTTGCACCCATTCTGGAATAGGTATATAAAGAGGAGAAAACGAAGATATAGGGAGAAAAATTAAGGAGGGAGAGTAAAGATAGTGAGAGAGAGAGAGAGAGAGTTGAGGTCGAAGAAAGTTTAATTGACTAAGTCGTAGCCTTGATTTCAGTTTGAAGTAGTGATTTATTACGGTGACTGCGTTGTTGCAGAAAAATATGCCAAGGATTTGATAACGTGTTTTAATAAATACTTTAAACGGTTCGGGAAGTTGTCAATACCAAGTCTTGAACCCCGGACTCAACGGTAGGAAGTAAATCGGCTAGGCTTGACTGCGAGCTGTCGCACCCTAGTGACGGCGAGAACTATTACAATAGGCTACCAACATAATCGAACCCCGACGCCCGCGACATTTTACTCACCAGTTCAATTAGGCCTACAGTTCGACAGATTGAGGAAGAGTGTGGAATTGAAATTCATGAGTAGCCTAATTTAGGTACTGTAATAAAAGAATGCAACAGTCATCAGTAATTTTGACCAAGAGACTAAAGACCGAGTCGACGAGAGGTCGACTAGTCGACAAAGTTGATCGAGTCGATCGTCGGCCGAGCCAAGTCGATCATAGCACTCGATTCGATCGACCACGGGGTTTACTTTGCCTATGTTGGAATCGCCTTTCTCGAGAGCTGCGGCGTTTTATTCGTATTTTGCAAACTGGTGTCAACGAAATTTGAAAGCAGCTGATTTCAACGCTAGCTGTTTTGCAAGTCAGACTCGTATCAAAATCAATTCCTTTGTTGAGAAAAGTCAGAAATGCATGCACGATATACCATGGAAATGTCTTCCCTTTGTCAGAGACTCAGAGTCAAATAATGCTAAATGCTAAATCACAGTAGCACAACTGAGGGGTTGGAAACGATGTGCAATCAAGACTTTCCGGGGGGTCCTAAGAAAGGCTAGGGGGGTTGAACCTCCAACCCCCACAATTCCCACCCTGCGTTTAATAGATTGAACGAGACGGTACTTTAGACTTGGCTCTGCATTGACGCCCAATTAGGCCATATAAATCCTTTATGCGCTAGACTAGACCAATCTTGGCTCATACTCGCAGTCGTTGGATTACATACCCAGTGCACTATCGAATAGACCAACCTTGGCTTGGCTTGTTTAAAGTGCCTGGCGTAACGCTCCCAATGAAAGGTCAAAGGTCAGGTTATCCGAAATAGCAAGCGATGTGGTCTGGGCCAAAGTCCCGGATGAGCTCCAACAGCGAGGAATTTCTGCAAGCAGCCAAGGAAGCGAAAAGGTCTGTTAGGACGAGTCATGCTGAGCAGGCAAAGGTTAAAGTTCAAACGTCAAAGAGCACCAGTGGAACAGATGGCGTTGCGGTGCGAACTGTTTGAGGATCATAATATTTTGATCATTATATTTAACTAATCAATCTGACCAAATCTAAAATTATCTCATCTAATGAGATGGATGGATTGGATGGGTGGGTGGATCGGTGGGTTGGTGGATGGAAGGATGGGTGGGTGGTTGAGGGTGTGAGGGT